>VICG01000013.1:1790000-1850000 GCA_008692225.1 Monilinia fructicola | reverse complement strand
CCCTTGCTCGTCACATTCACACAGAGGATAATCAATTTATGAACCTGCTTATCCAAGCCCACCGCCCTACAAATCTCCTGCGCCGTCTCCTTAACCGCCAACATGTTCCGACTCACGACCAACAGATTATTCAAGTAGCCCAAATCCTCCGCCAGCGCATCGAAGTTCTTCAGGATCAGCGCCACGCTCTCCGAGACGTCGAGCCCAGACGGCGCGCCCTGTTCCGTGTACGATTCGCGCAGCGACCGCGAGACCAAGATCGGCACCGCCAGGTAGAAGATGCGCTGGAGTCGCATCCAGATATCCACGTTCTTGGCCAGGGCCTCGCGGACCTCGCCGCGCGAGAGCGACATGTCCAGCGTGCTCCGGATCATCTTGCCCAAGGCCTCCATGGTTTTCCTGCCGAGCCCCGCGCCCCCTCCGGGACCCCATCTCATTTCCAACATCGTTAGTGTCGCCAAGAACCCTCGCTCTTCCAGTCCGTAGGTGTTCGTCCGCTCGGAAACCTTTTTGTCGATCTCGAAGTGACTTCTTCCGCCCATTAGCTCGCTCATCATGTTGGTCGGGACGAACGCTTCACGATTTGTGCGCATAGTTTTAGATGATTCGTCCCACCAGGTACCAAGTCGCGTTTTACACTTGCTGCATGTTGTATTGTCGTCGCGGATATCGGGAAGGGGATGCCCGCATTCTGCGCAGTACATTTTCGTTGCGTAGATTGATTGTGGAAGATTTATGTTGAAAGTTGAGTAGGATGTAAAATATGCAGAACAAAATAATAAATTTTGGTCTGTACTACGTTGAGGGGTAACATCGGCATTTACTCCCGATGCCGCTTTAGCTGGAGTGATCAGTTGCAGGTTGCTATGACTTCGGGAGCTAGTTCTATAGGATTTTATTCCCCGGAGTAATAAATGTATAAATTCAAAGCTTCATCATTTATTAGATAAAACTGAATACAATAATACGAACAGCACTCCTTATATCAGTTTTCTACAGCTATATAAAAAGCTAAGACAAAGTACAATCAAACTACTGAAAATGTTACCTGGGAGACAGCTGCTACCGGTACCCCTCCTTTCTCTTGTCACAGTTACAATTCACCGTCCATAGCTCTGGAGATCTCATTCACCTCCTACATCTCAACAAGCTCTATCTCATCCGATCGGCCATACTTCCTTGATTGAGGACTATCTTCTTTATACCCCCTTACTTTCACGAAGCTCCTCTCAGAATGGCTACCATCACCTCCACCTACTTCACTACCGTTCCCATCTCTCAGACCCGATGCACCTCCTAAGACCACTCTCGGCTTTCCGACCCAACCCTTTGGGATCCTGACCAGCCAGTATAAAAACAAGGTCATGATGACGTTGAAACCGACATAAGCCCACATCACACAGAAGTTACGCCATCGGTTATTGTAACTCATACCCGCACCAGCCAGGAATTCATTCGCATCTTTAAGGGGACAATATAAGCATCTACTCTTTGCGGACGGGTTGGTAAGATATCCTCCAGCTTGGTGAATATAGCTAGCCATATAAGAGCCGCAGCTACTCCCAGTCACTGGCTCGAAATGAAGAAACTCATATTGGGAACATGTGACTGGGTCATTCGCAAGGCCAACCGACAGTATTCCGTCGACTAGATAAGTAAATGGAGATAGACGCCATACAATATCCCATATCTGAGGTAGCGCTGTGGGTGCTGGAATTATACTGAAGGATCTCAGCACTGCTGTGTTATATGAGACTGATAGTATAAGACTTACCTGCAGAACATCAATGACAACAAAAATGCAACATTTAATAGGTTCCCAGCCAACTCTGTAAACTCGAGATCAATCTGTACCATAAAGCCGAAGGTACTTGCATATATCAGATAGACCCAAATAAACAGAAGCATGACTCCATTTCTTTCGAGCATTGTTTTCGTCAACAGTGCATTTTCATACATGCCTGTTGGGTAGTACCAGCTCAGAAATACGATGATTGCCACCAATGTGTTCCATGGTAACTCAACAAGTACATTGCTAATGATGAAGGCTGGCCATGAATAAATCTTTGCGGGATATTCTCGTGCTTCGAATAAAGCTCTCTGAACAAGGAAGTTTGGAAGGAGCTGCGGAACGAAGCTGGACGCCAAAGCTCTACATGTCATAACAATCAGCAGCGTTTCATTTTCTACCGGTCAAAAGGTTAGCTAACAGAAGCATGAACACTCCCAATATCTGATTACGCAGATCTTGCAGAGAATTCATATTCTTAAAGAACGAGGATCCAATGAAGAGAGCCTATACAAATAGTTAGCTTTTCTAATCCTGCAGGCTGGTCGTGGGCAAGCGAACATAAAATAGGCATAGTGCGATTTTGGAATAGATGTAAGAAGGCATCCGCCAATAGTGTAAGCTTGTTCTTCGGAAACAATGCCACACTTGCAAGAAGAATGGTGTCGCAAATTCTTTTCGACGAGGCGATTTCTTGGTTCCGGTCAGGAAAAAGCTTGACCTTGCACACAAAGCTTTTCTCATATGATCTAATTTTCGATGGACAAGGACTAATTCGTGACTATTCTTCCAAACCTCGGGCCAATCAATGGCATTTTGTGATCCAGAAGTACAATCAATAGTTCTTTTTCATGTTAAACATCGCTCAGAATTTGGTTGGAATAAACTTACTGCATGATCCATTCAACCACATTGCCATCTGATGGACAACGATCGGCTCCATTAGCTTCAAAATACTTCTTGACAGTTTCGCAGTTCACTCCGAGTCTACCAAAATATATTGGCCGACCTCCAGGGCCAAGAAAAAGAAGACTATCGAAACGCTGGAATAATGCCATAGATGGTTGATGTATTGAACATAACACCGCCTGGCCATGAGTTGTGATCCTTTTCAAAAGTCCAATGATATCCCAGGCGGTGCTGCTGTCGAGATCCGAGGTAGGTTCGTCTAAGAAGAGCAAGAGTTTAGGTTTCGCAACAAGTTCAACACCTATAGTCAATTTCTTTCTCTGTTCAATGTTCAACCCTGGCCTGTACATTAGTCCCGCCGCATAAATGAGATCTCGTTGACGAACCTTCTCGAGGAGCCCCCACCACAGCATCTGCATACACATCCATTTCTAATAGCTTAATTATTTCTTCCACATAAGCAAACTTCTCCTTTTTGGTGACTTTACTTGATTGACGCATAGTGGCACTAAATTGCAACGCTTCGCGCACTGTCATTGTTGAAAGATGAAAATCTTGTTGCTGGACATATCCAACTTTGCGTTGAAATGATATATCTGTCATGCATCCATCAACAAACATTTCCCCTGACACTATACCGACATTGCTTCTGGACGCCAAGACATCTAGTAATGAGGTCTTTCCTGCCCCTGATGGACCCTATAAAATATACTTATCAGCATTAGTGTAGGGCTGAATTCATCAGACATACCATAAGCGCTGTCAAAGTCCCTGGTTTCGCCCAACCATCAACATGATCTAAGATGCGACATGTTCCGTCAACTGTTTTTATATCGAGACAAATGTTCTTCCACTGAAAGGTAGATGTTTGCCTCTGTATTTTAGTTATTGGATCTCCGTTTCCACCATACCTATTGATCTCTGGCCCTGAGTATATTTCAAGATGTCTTTGTCTTTTGGGACGTTGCTTGTGTCCTCGTTGAAACAACAATATTTCTCCAACAGATTTTTCCATCGAGAGATAAGTTGCAGCGATCAAGTATGATGCCATAAAGCATACCATAAAAACAAACAAGATGCTCATGTTTCTGGGTATATCAGCTTGGAATTGTTGAAAATTTCCCACCCCCAATCTCTCATCCAATTGGAAAATGTGATATCATTGGGAAACATACCTCCATAGGTGCATAGGTTGGAATCCAAAATTGAGCTCAAGATATACAGTTCCCAGTACGTCCTCGAAGCCCGCGATAGTGCCAATAATGGAGCATACTCGATTATTTAGACTGATACTGATGTAAGAAGGCCCACTAGGGACGAGATCCGCACATGGAAATACGCGGCCAGAAAATTCGTTAATTATCAAGCTCTCGTAAGCATATGCAACTGGATTAATATAAGTTATCCACCGGAACCATGGCATCATTCTTATTGGAGATATCACAAATCCTGCATACATCATGAAAGCGAGGGTGACAATTGCCACTGGACAGAGAGCTCGAGCAGGAGAGCGACAAGATGCTCCAATAGTTCTGCACACCATCGACAATATCATTGTGAGAACGAAGGAGAAGGCAATAAACGTAAGAAAAAGCCGATGATGTTCGCCTTAAATTTGTCGTGAAGTAGAAAATAACGTTAAAGATAACAGTGTTGCAAAGTTTGTATGGGATGCCGCAGACGATAGAAGAAAATGCTTCTGCAAATGGATGAACAAAGGCATATCTTGCTTGTTTTTCAACTATAGGACGTTGTCCAAATACATCGAGAAACCTATAGCAGTTTCTATTAGTGGACTGACCATATATTAGAAACTTCTTGTCATCACCTCAAGCGAGCTCGCGAGAGCATTGTACAGTATTGATAAGAACAATAATGTACTTCTATTATTGATACTAGTAGTATCACTTGGTAGGTCATAAAAAAGACTATGCTAAGAATCAAAGCCATCGAACAATTTATCGAAAGGCCAAGAATCGTGAAACCTGATATCGTTACGTAGCCTCTGAAAGCCTCTACTAATACACAAAGCCACTTGGTAACTTGAACGGAGTGTGTATGCTGATTTACTTCTTCTGTAAATTGATTAGTCAAGTCATAATCTGACGAAGAAAGGGAGGCGAACAGGTATTTCGCTTGTTGAGATCTTCGTGCTGCCGCAAAGTCTAGAGCATGGCTACCGTCAAAGGGATATTCGTTCTCATATGCTTCGAGTTCCAACATAAGCCTTGCATAGTAGCGACTTGTTTTCCAGACCATGACAAATTCTTCGGGAGTACGCGGGACTCGAAATTCAAAACCTGGTCTCCACGAAAGTCAGCAGTGATCCAGGAGGGCAGCTTGATATTGAAGTACTGGATCAATCTCTCATCTGGATTCGTGAGGGACGTCAAGAAATCTGCAGTATTTTGGCACGGAGCACACAGGAAACCCATGTCAATAAAAAACTCCTTTGCTTCGGTCACAGGACCAAAATATATCTGCCTTCCTTCGTACAGAACCTGCAATTCTGGTAAGTACTATCTTTTGAGAGATGAGTGAAGGTAATTTACTGTAACTTTATCAAATAACTGGAGGAAAAGAATTAGCAGCATTTGTACAAATTTCTTGGCCGAAACTTACATCATAAGCGATTTGAGGAGCTTGGTATAAAAGAGACGCATGCTGTTGTTCTTCCAAGAGTGGTTGAATGACGAATCATCTTACAAAAGTCAAGTGCAGAAGCAGTATCAAGACCTCTAGTACTGTGATCCCAACACTGTAATGTACACCCACTTAGAACTACTTCCCCAATACTCACCCTCTTTCTCTCACCCGCACTGATACCTTTAACATAATCGTTGCCCACGGGCATTTTCTCGACATGACTAAGACCCAGTGTTGCCATGATCACGTCCCTCATATGCTCTGCATACACTTGCCTAGTCACACCTGGAAAAGTGAAATCGGGCGGAGCTCGAGCCTTCGCTGCGAATAGTAATGTCTCACCTACAGTCAAGTTTGGGAAGTGAACATCAGAATCGGCCACAAAAATCGCTTCACCCCGAAAGCTCGTATGCATTTCAGTCATAGAGACACCCTGATAGTTGACGGTAGAATCCGGATCAATGAAGAGTCCATTGGTATCACCCGATATAGTCTTCAGCAAAGTCGACACTCCACTCCCTGGTCGACCAAGAAGTAATAGCATTTCACCATGCTCAACCAAGCAATCAAACCCCTTCAATATCTGCACCTTTTGTTTTCCGGATCCCACTACCCACCGAGCAAAAGCACCCATTTCAAACACGATATTTCCGACATTCTTCTGGTAGTCAGTAGGCTTGCGAAAAGCATGGACGCTCAAATTCTCAACAGAAAATCCTGCACTCCTTCGAGGATATCGTCTCGGATCTTGTCCCATGAACGCAACCAAATTCGAGATCCATTCTTCAGGACTAAAATTGTCACTACGAGGGTTCAAAGGCGAATTGGGAAGAAGATTCAAGAAAGGATTCTTAAACCGATCCGACGACTCTGGTGCCTTCAAGGGACTCAAGAGAGTGGATGGAAGCTCGAATCGTTGCTCAGCAAAGGAAGGTCGAGGCAGTGACGAATCTTGAAAGGGGTCACCTGGCTTAGGAGCGCATTCTATCTTCTGATGCTTTTCACGTGGATATGCTGTATGAACTCGAGATGGCGGAGTAATTGGAGGTTCTCTTAGTCTTTGATATCCCGAGTTGTCCATGATGCCTTTGTATATCCACTTGCAGTAAACGGACAGCGATGTTCAAAGCGGCGATGTTTAGAAAAATCAAGAATAGTGATTAAACGGGTTTTGGTGGTGGAAAGAAAACAACAGAAAGCCTGGGATCTACTAAGATCAAGAGCCGGAGCACAACTCGGCGGGGTATCGCATGTGGAAAGAGCGCTTGTCCAGACGTGCCTCCCGGATTTGCAAACTCGACTACATAGAGGATACGAAGGAATGTTTCCCGTGGGGCATTTTGAGAAAGCCAATGAGAGAAAGCGCTTCAAATCACATCAAACGAACCACCAAACTAGGTCGCCCACCTACCTAGGTACCTTCCTGCCCCCTTCAAACCACAACCCAACAAAGATTCACAAGGCACAGAAAAAATTTGATATCATGTAGAAAACTAGACATTACTTCCCCTCGCTACATATAACCTGCACATGTACACGTGCAGCTAATCAATCAGTCACTACTACCACTACCATTCGTGACCACGATGTATACCAACCTTCAATGGAAAATATTCAATATAGCACGCTATATTCACTTACTCGACATACGCTGGTGCTCTGCTTTCATCCGCATTGCCAAATCGCCAAAAAGTTCAATTCTGCCCGCGCACCTGAAGGATAGTCCCATAACCGCCCCTATTCAATGGCATCACTTCAACCAGTCTTCTTCTCATCCACTGCCCCTGGAGCAAAATCAGTCGCATTTCCCACTGGAGTTTGCGCTACAGGACTAGTGACCGTCTCTCCTCCACTGATCGTTCCCGCAGTTTGGATTGGCGCGGGACTCTTCTCCGCCGGGTAAGCTGCCGAGCCGGTTGGGCTCAGTGGGCTAGTTGGTCCACTACTAGATCCATCTGCAGGACCTGATCCTGTAACTGATCTGATAACTTCCCACCACTTAGTTGCGTCTGCGGGCGAGCTCGCCTTGAATGCAATTTCAGAGGTACCGGATAGTTTACTTCCGATTCCCTTGGAAACATCCTTGCCTTTGACGTTGAATTTCTCACCGTTCGTACTACCGATTGTGGCATCTGGGAGGTAGATTGATAGTTCTGGGACGGGGTCCTTACGAATATTATCGTTGTCTTTAAATTCGTGGAGGTATTTGCTGGGAGTGACGACATAGTAACCTGTCGTGTAGCCGGCGAAGCTCAACTTGTTTCTGCTCTTGCGCTCGAGAGTACCTTCAATCAGAGCTTGAGTACTGGCGTGGTTTTGATTGGGGAAATTGATAGATTCCACTGAGCGATCGGGTGCGTTGGGATCGATGAGTAAAGCTTGGTTGCGGGTAACGAAGCCATCCCATTCGAGGTTTGTAGGGACGCCTTGACAGTTATTAAGGATATCTGCCCAGAGCGTTTGTTCTCTTTGTGATTGACTGGTGACAATTTGAGTGAAACTCATCATAGTCTGTTGAATGATCTCGATAATATGGGACTCAAACTGTGCGAAGTTATTCTGAACTTGGATAAGATCGTGGCGATTGGTGTTCTCCTCCAGAACTTGCTTGTGAAGTCGATGTATGATACCTCGCTGGACGATATATGGATCTTCATTTGATTTCATGGAAGAACCAGCTGACTGGTAGTTCGAGGTTTGTGATCCTAACAGCTCAATATGTTTCTGGGTGATTGATCGAGCCTTCTCCACTTCCTTTGCACCCTTCGATGCGCCGGATAACAGCTCCTTGGATTTGTGTTTGATCTCCTTGTGTAGTCGATCGAGAATGGGGAGCACGGTGCCCTTGATATTCTTCTCCGTTTCGAGGTGAGAGTTTATCAACCCCTATAAAATCAGCGCTTGCGCATTAGCAAAGCATCGCACATCATACCTGAGTATTGGTTCTCATCCCCTCAAATAACCCTGCGATCCCTCCTACTTCCTGCTGAAAGTGGTGCCCTTCCTTCAACGGATTCGCGATCGTCTTCAGGACCTTCTCATATTCCTTCGATTGTTGTCTTTGCACTTTTTCCGTAGCTCCGATAAATTCCTCCAGGTATCCAACCGCATGTTTCCAAGCTCTCAATCTTTCTCCTAACAATTCTGAAGTCTGCGCGCAAACATTCGATTAGCTTCACGTTGCCGCCATTGTTTGCTCCCTCGATAAGAAAAAAATACTCACATCCTTAGGATTCTCCGACGGCACAGCTTCTCCCTCATCGGTGCGATCCGTCAATGCACTATTCGTCGAGAAAGATCTCACCGGCATGGTAGCCGGGTGAGATCCCGGAGCTCCAGCTACTTGAGTCCCAGACATATTGGCGTGTAAAGACTGTTTGCGCATCATCTTGAATTAGCTTTCTGCGCCCAAAGCCCCTATATTTACAATAACAACGAAATGCAAAATCGAAGCGCCCCAAGACTTAAGGGATACAATGAATTATAATCATGGTCATCGAACCTGACCCAGGTACTCACCAAATCAATGAGTGGGGTGATATTCTCGACCCTTGTTGTCGTGTCTGTCGGTAATCTTGAATCCTTGCTGCGGATGAGAGAGTGGATGCAAGTGGAGGCCGGGTTGGGTCAATCTTATAATCTTATTGCTCCTTTCGTCGCAAATAAATGAAGATAAGAATGCAAAGATTTCTGGAAATGAAGTGAAAGTTGAGGTTGTTACCGTGTGGATGAGATGGATGTTGTGAAGAGCAAGTCTAGGTATTTAAGTACCTAATACCAATACAAGTAACCTTAGCTACAACTATTGAGCAGCTAGGTGGCCACTAGTCTAGTAGTACAAGTATCCATGGATGGATGCATCTGTATTTCCTGTTTAGTATCCTCCGCATCAGCCTTAACCTTCCACCTTCTAGCTCCGACATAGTAAAAGCGCCAGTACCCCTACACAAGTACAGTACAAGTACAAGTATCATAAAAACCACAATTATTACATCAGCATACGTCATCACCGGCATTCACGCCCTCCAGCTTTTTCCACCCCCATCTCTCACCACCATCAAAGCATAAAAACATGCTGGCTGCGAAGACACTCGGTGCTCGCAATGGAAAATTGACAAAATTCATGCACTGCACTGCCCCAATTGATCTCAAAGTGACAGCAAGTGCTGCAGTATTCGATGCGATGAAACAAAGAAATAAGGATGGATGACGATCTTTCATCTCGAGGAGCGTGGATCTTGCTTGTGGGAGAAGACCCTGATTTCCCAATTCATGGATCCGGGTTTCACATAATCTGATTCAGCAAGTATACGTTTTCTCACGAGGTGGATATGCAGGTTGAGATTATACAGTATACATAGAGAGATCTTGATGTTCGGGATTATGATATCTTAGGTTTCTCGCCTGATGTAATTAGAATTAGGACGATGTTGGCTGATTGAACAAAGGCGGGCATCTGAGTTTGTTTCATATGATGAAATCGGTTTTGATTGATTGGTTGGTTGATAGATGGAGATATCAAGAATTGATTATTTTACCCGCTGAGATATTCAACTGACAATAATACGATGTTTCCCACCCGTAGCCTCCAATACTACACCACCATTATGGATTTTGAGATCGCTCGTCCCCCCTACTCTCTTCCCATCAACCAAAATGCTAGGCACCACACCTGCTTGCCTCACCGGTAAAGTCATCGATCCCGTAGTCCCCTCGGGCACTGCATAATTTAACGTATACCCTGTCGATGTGAGGTTCCAGCTTGCCTGGAATTTCCCCAATTGAGTCACAAACCCCCCTTCCGCACTGGTCAAATCCCCGAATTGCGGTGTTAGTTTCCATGTTTGGCCTACAGGGCTGGTAACACTCAGACCCAAGACAAATTCCGTAAGTGCAGATGTAGGGCCGGATGACCAGCCATGCGAGTGTGATACATAGGAGGTATCGTAGCTATAGCCTCTGCTGGATCTGTATGCGAACGTGCCATTTTGAAGATATCCTTCGATGACTGTGCTTTCTGTGCCATTGGGGTTGTTGAGATACCAACCCCAAGAACGACGGATGAGATCCAGTGCGCGATTAGTTTGTCCAATGGTGAAGTGGGCTTGGATTTCAAAACTTGATATAAATGGAGATATATTTTCGGGGAGCTCCGGTGCAACGGCGCCGATTGGAGTCCAGTTTTTTAAGAAGATTAGTGGATATATCTTTGGCAGTGGAAGATGTTGGGGAAACTACTCCAAATAGGATAGCCATGCTGTTGGCGTCTTGGGGATGAAGGGTAGTGGCTGTCGCATTGTCTTTGAATGCCCCATAAGTTGAATCGAAACAGTATTCATTGATTGCTGTCTTGAGAGATGCCGCTCGACCATTCCATGTAGCAGTCAAATTGGTGGCGTCTCCAGCCCAAGTGGCTAGTTCAGCACCGGTAAGAAGAGTGCGATACAGACTGGGAATTTGTTAGTCAATTATTTTCAAGTTCGTGGCCATGGGAGCATACATCATCTGTGCTTCGCTGTTGTTATAACCTTGCTGCCAACGAGCCCAATCTCGGATCCCTGTGACTTCGAGAAGGCCTGCTGCACCAACTTTTCCATAAACATAATTCATCGCTAATTGATACTTGGCCCAATTCTGCAGAAGGAAGGATGTATCATTGGTATAAAGGACGTAGTTATAGGTTCCAATCATGGTCCACATATGATAGGTATCAGAACCCAATTGTAGCAATGGTGGACCTGCCTCGGGGAAGGCCCCAGTTACGTTGTTCTAGAGTTGAATTAGCAACGGGTAATGAATGAGTGTGTTGAAATTGTGAAGTATTAAAGGGCTCAGATGATATGACATTCCAAACTATCAAAAGCTTTTATACATCGAAATCATTTTCGACACAAAGGGCCAGAACATTGGAGAAAAGACACTCCACTGGCGGAAAAAGACCTGCAAAAAATAATCACATACCTGGTAGTTATACATAACCTGCAGGGCGTTCTTGACACTGACAAGATCTCCAATACTGATAAACGTCGATGGGACTGCAATGCCCATGTCACCAGGCCACACAGCACGATCTCGCTTCGCTCCGTCGACAATGATAGTATCTCCAGGTCCCAGAGTACCATTGTTTGCCCATCCTACTTTAACCGTTGGAACTTGTCGTCCTGTATTTACAGGAACTGCATTAGTTTGAAGCGTGTACGCTCCACTATACCAAATCTTGTTAAGCATTTCATCACTGCTATGAAAGTAACCTTGGTAGGCTTTTAAATTTGGCCAAGTTGGCTGGAAGCCAATATCAAGAACAATGCTGCTGATATTGACGCTTGTGGTACCGTTAGTTATCAAAAATAATGTCAAGTACCGGAAGCCGCCACGAAGTGAAAGGTCTGGCATGGTGTATGATCCTGAACCAGCTGATGTGAAGTTTGCATAAATTGCTCCATCGGGTCCTTTGAATGCTCCATTTGACGAGTCCGACCACTCTCCAATATAATCTTTGGCTTCTGTAAATGCCAACCCAAGTGCACCAGGTCCTGTGGAAGAGTATTTGAGAGTCACGAGTCCGCCGACTTCTTTCCCGAAATCCAGTGTGTACTTCGACCCATTTCCAGAAAGGCCGATTGATCCTTTGAAATCGGATATCACTGTACCAGTTTGCGCAGAGAGTACAGACTTTGGCGATATTTGGCGACTGGGAGGTGCATAGATATTCGCATCCCAAGGTCCTGGAAAAGCTGCCTCAAGGGGTCCACTGCAAGTTTGTTTTTTCCAACATGCTTGAGCGGACGCCGAGCTCAAGGAGAGAGAAAGGGTGACAAAACTAAGTAACCGTTTGATCGTAGGCATACTTTATGAACAGTGCTCCGTATGAGCACACAATGCTGCCTTGTCATTGTCGATCGAATTCCTGCGGAATCCAAGCCATTTGTACTCTGCACATCTCAAGAACACGCTACATCTGCAAATGATTCTCAAAAGAAACTCGGTCAATGGATGTACCGAAGCAGAATTTTTTCCGCACCGGTTGAATTTTGAGAGATGCAGACTTCTGCGGACCATGAAGATGCGGGGAACAACTTACCCAGGTAAGACTTACATGACTGTGGGGTAGCCGTTGTTGAATCATATTTGATTTGTACGCGCCAATTTGAAATCGTGACCTACCATTATACACGTAGACGTGCTGTCCACGGGCATTGAAGATATAAAGTTTTTAAACGACAGCAGGATGCCAGTAGAAGATCATATGCTTTTACCCGAAGAGGAGACAATATCATCGGCACTGGCAGGATACCCTACTCCGTACTGTACTTCACGAAGCACAGAGTATATCGGAGGATATATACCTAGGGATCCATACCCTGAGAAAGTTTGTTAAGGTTACCTAGGTACCTACTGTAGGATACTCCGTACAGTACCATCCGAAAAATGTTTCATTGAATTAGTGTATAGATTATATTTTCTCCTACACGACTCCACACTTCCATCTTGAGTGTAGGTGGTCGTAACGTCGTATCGAAATGAGTGAGGTTTCAAACATGACAAAGACCTCTCAAGTCTCAACATACTTAAAGGTTACTGCAATAATGATTGTGATTGTGGCTGTGAGAAGACAAACAAGAGGTCAGTCAACCTTACTCGTACAGAAAATGTGTTTATTGGACAATCGTATTGGTTACATGATTAGTAAGCTGATGAAGAGGCGATTAGACAAGAAGTTATAATTTAGAATTGCTTCTTGTTATAATAGACACACCTGGCAAGCTTCGATAAAGAAAGGAGAGGGAGCGGAGGAACGGAGGAGCGGAGGAGGAAGCGGAGGAAGCGGAGGAAGCGGAGGAAGCGAAGGAAGTAAAGGAAGACAAGAGAACAGTTCTAGAATCCAACTACCTAGTGCTAGGTAGGTAAGGTATAGAGTAGAGTCAGTAGATACTACAGGAGCCCTGGAGGTAGTATCATAGGCAATTGATTAGATTGATCAATGAGTTCCAGGTTGTTGCATACTAATTACTCCGTGCAACTAATAAATCGGCTCACGGAATGTCTCTGATCTATTCACGTCTACAAGTACTGTATGTACTACTTTGTGCATACAAGCAAAGTACGTACTATTATTATTATTATTAGTAACCTACTAGTACCTAGGTAGTAACCTAGTAGCCTTGGAAGTTCGAAGACTTCTATGAACTTCTTTTTTCTTTTTTCTTTTTCCTCTTTTCTCTTTCCTCTTTTCTCTTTTCCCCTTTTCTTTTTTCTCTCTTACCCCGCAGAAGGATGAAATACTTCAATACAGTACCGAGTGCATCTGCAAGATCACACACATATCTATAAAATGCCTTCCGAAAAGCCTTTTGAATACTGTATCTAGACAACCTTGGAAGTCCACGGGTAGACTTATTAGTATTCCAAGGTTATCATGATCAATAATAGACAACCCAAGATCTTCAAACCCTTAAATATTATATTAGAGCAAGACAACACCCGGAGCCTCAAATGTGCTAGAATTTGAAATGACAACATCTGACTGTACTAGGAAGAACAAAGCTTCCGAACCTCCGATGTGAGTCCCCCCCTTTTTCCCTGGCTATTGTATGGTACCGCCCACATAAACACGGAAAGGATGATTAAGAATTCTTAATACAACCTTGGGAGTATCAGCAGAGTCGAAAGAAGTGATGAACGGATAGATAACTTCTACGGAGTAAGCGCCGATATGATTACTGGATGAATATTCGAGTTGGATCCCTAAATATACCTACCTACCTACCTACCTACCTACCTACCTACCTACCTACCTACCTACCTACCTACCCACCTACATACCTACCTTGTAAGACTTCAACAAGATGCAAGGTTGACCAAGAATGGTAACAAAGTCAGATGCCAAAACCAGCCCTGAAATTGTAAGATGTGTGATACCAAAAAGTCTTGAGAGGTAAATCCTAAAGCACAGCTGATACATATTAGCGTGGGTGTTGTATTAACTGCGTGTTAGTTTTGGTTGATGTTTACACACTGAACGGAGCTGAAATGGATGATTCATTCAATGGTACGAGTAGCAAATATGGCATAATCTGTATGGTCATCCATGGTACTGTGTGGGTGGGTGTATGTACGTGTGTATGAGTACAATGATGGTGACGATGGTGATGAGGACGATGATGATGATACCTCTCTAGACGATAGCTAGCTAGCTAATGGGAAGTCAGTATGTAAACCTTGTACTGTAACCTTACGGTTCATATAAGCTGTTGGTGATTTTGGAATTATAAAAAAGACCATCTAGGTCCTAGATACCTACCTGGGGATAACAATGCATGCATGTATGCATTCATTCGCTCATTCGCTCATTCATTCATCCATCCATCCATTCATTCATTTTCTCCTATTCGGTACCCCTTAGACTCCCCGGCCATACGATGAATGATATAATACAGTATGTCTTCGTCTTCGTCAAATAATACTATAAATATAAATTCAAGGGCCTGCCTACTTGCTAGAAGCAACCATAACAATAATAACGCATCTGTTATAAGTAAAACTTCATGATAGAGATTCTCCTATCTACTGGTTATTTCATCGTTCCTCGTTCATCGTTCATCGTTCATCGTTCATCATTCATCATTCATCATTCATCCATGAGTACGTACTTGTATGATGCTATTAAATAAGGTTGCTTGCTTCCAATATAATCTTCTTCGCAGCAGCAACGCAAGGATTAATTACACCTGCACTTGATTAATACAAAGCTAACCTTACCAATTCAATCCAATCCAATCCAATCCCCAATGAGCAAAACACGACCCGACCCCCCCAAAAAGCCAATCTACCCACTCATGTGCCATTACACAAACCCCATTCATCCATCCATCCATCCATCCATCCACCGGTGATCCATCCATTCAGTCCCAATTGCACAACTAGATTGATTTGATTGAGATCCTTCCTATTTACCTTATAGCCAGTATCCCTCAATACAACCACCACAACCACAACCACCACAACCACCACCATCACAACCACCACCACCACAACCACAACAACATTATGCGATCGCGACCCTCATCCTCATCCTCATCTTGACATATTTGACATACCCACTCATATCCTATATTCCCTCTTTGGTGTTCTCACTGGTGTATTCTTACAAAGCTCTTTAATCATATCACGCTTCCCACAATAATCCCATAACTCCAGATGAGATCGCCGGTATCATCAGTAATTCTATTAGGTGCTAGTTCTTCTATCGCAGCAAGGGGGACGTTCTTAGAAGATTCGCATCACCACTCCCGATGAAGGTATGCATACTTCTATGGATAGTTATTGCATTGTGCGACGCGACATCGTGGGAGAGGCAGAATGAGAGAATTATTAGAGGAGTGTTCATGAATGGTCTTGCCCAACGACCTCTCGGTTGGACACTAGTCAACTCTCTAAATTCACTCTTTTTGCCTTTCTTCCTATACTAGACCTTAGCATTCTCGTATATTACTCTTACTTATTGAAACTTTCCCTCATGAGCACGATTATAATACTCTTTCGCTGACTTCTTTTCACCTCACTAGACCTCTTCGAGACCTCGAGAACTTGGGGGGAGTTTTGTGCCTAGGCGTGGACATGATGCTCGAATTTCGATAAATGATCCCAATCACCACGTCACAGAGGCCATTGGAGATATGTATGGAGATGATGACTACTCAAAAAATGATTCACGGCTCTTTAGCTTTATGCCTTCATCTTCCAATGAGTCTATCGAATCAACCACAAATTCATATTACGACACAAATAACAGTATTAGACCACGACCATCGCCCTTACCAAATGGAAAACCACAAGGCCCATACATCACCAGCGATAATGCAGAGCCCCAGGAGTCCCACATTTGGAGATGGGGGGTCCTATATCACCCTCTTTGTCCCTACGTGACCCTAATGCAGGAGGTGCAGCAAATGCGGAGTTTCCGCTGAACGATATCGACTATGAATCCGGCCCAGCCGCAGTCGCACAAGAGCTAAGCAATTTACAAGCGTTGAGGCGGATGTCGATGGATGTGGGCAATGCCAGCGATCCGGATCTGCCATCATTCCAGGGTGCATCTTCAATACCTACAGCAGCTCCAACAGGAGATGATGACGAGGACGACCCATCGCGACTTTTCTGGGTACCGGCACGGGTTCACCCCGAACTTGCACCAATGGAATTTAAAACGTTTCTGGAGAACCGCGTTCAATCAATCAAACGACGATCTGGGGATCAAACCTCATTAACACCCAACGGCGTCGAACCAAGCGTTTCTGGGTCAGGGTTGAGGAGGAAGAAATCTATGTTGTCGAGACAGATTGATAATTCAGGTGGCAGAGGAGCTGTGGGATACAAAGATGGATCGGAACATCTGGAGAGGAAAAAGTCCTTATCAGCAAAACACACACCTGATTTAAGGATCTCGGATCTTCAAGAACTGGACGAGCTGGTTAAGGATCCTTCAAAGGCAATGCAGAAATTGAGCATCGACACGGGAGGCAGAGGCGAAGATGATCAAGGTGAAGATTTACCTATCTTACCACAAGCACCGGGAATTGGTCTAAGGAGATCTACGCGTACCACCTATAGGAGGGGAAGTTTGAGAAAGGGAGATCGAGTACCTTTCTCGAAGAGGGCCGGCTCCATTCGAGCGGATACAGATGGAGAAGATTCACCAACGGCTTCGCCAATTGATGGGCGTTCATCTGCTGGCTCTCCTCTTACACCTACCCAATCGGAGCCCTCGGGCAGTACGGATAATTCTTCTCGGCCTGGCAGGAGTGCACGGCGTATGCAGATCATAGAACAAACTCCACCGGTCCCCTCAATCCCGGATGATATTACCGACGACGTGTCTACGCGATCTGATTCTCCAGCTTCTCTGCCAATTGCTGAAATACCATCGAAAACAAGTCAACAGCCTACTCATAATACCACCCAACCAAGAAGTACTAGCCTTCCTCGGACAGATTCTGCGGTCCCACGCATAGTGGAGACACCACCTCCAGCAGAGGAAACTGCAGAATCACAGGTGCACAAACAGTCCTTTCAATATCCCGAGAGGACTTCTTCACAAAGCGCGCAATCTTCACAAAAACAGCCCATTCCTCAATCGAATTCGCAAGTTATTCCTCAACCTCACCCGGAACCTCCAGCTAAATCGAGTAAACGTCCAGTATTGGACCGCCAAGCTTCTACCGGTGTTGCAGCTGTGCCACGGACGTCCACCTCGAATGACAACCATCAACAGCACCAGCCTTCGCCAATTCCCGTGACTCCTTCGAGGGCCGATGCACCCACTCCTTCTCCGATTGTTGATGATAGGAAATCCGACAAGAAAGGCAAAAAGGAAAGGAAGAAGAAAGTTCAGGGTCCCGGAAAACCAGTTGGGGCTGGTTCAAGGGGAGTGATGAGAAGGATAAAAAGGATAAGAAGAAGGACGACAAGAGTAGGTCGAAGCTTTCGTCGGAGAAAATGCATGATAATGCCCGTTTGGATGTTTTACAGTCTACCATGGAAACAACCACGAGAGGTCGGGAAAGTTTCTTGGTCGAGAGAGAGAGTGTTGATAACAAATTCGAAAATGAACGAAAGAAGGATAGTACCCGCAGAGCTGGAGAACCTAAAAAGGAGAAGGACGGCATCTTCTCGTCACTTTTTGGTGGTGGAAAGAAGAAAGCCGATCGTGATCCGGGAGGTAAAAAGGGAAGCTCGCTTCGTACTCTTTCACCGGAACCTCCACATCGTGTCTTGAAACCAGATATTGACTATAATTGGACAAGATTTTCCATCATGGAAGAAAGGGCAATCTATCGCATGGCCCATATTAAGTTAGCGAATCCTAAACGAGCATTATACAGTCAAGTTCTTCTTAGTAACTTCATGTATTCATACTTGGCCAAAGTTCAGCAGATGCATCCACACATGCAAGTACCTCAGTCTGCGCTGCAGAAGAAAGCAGAGGCAGAGAGAAAGCAGAAGGAGCAAGAACAACAATACCGAGAGCAACAAGAACAGCTCAGACAACAGCAGCAGCAACAGCAGCAGCAACAGCAGGAGGGTGGGGACCAATATCGATACGATTATCACCAGGTATGACTTCCTTGACAGTCTCGCCGCAAATTTACAGACATCCCCCAATTAACATATTATAGGGCATTACACAGTATGCTGAGCAATCTCAAAATCCCAACCTATCTGCTGAAGGTGTGGATTATGTCGATGACTCTCAAATATATGATAATGATCATAAAGCAAGCGAGTCTGGGCATGATCAGAATCGGCCACAGTCCCGTACTGCTCAAAACAATAGTGAGAATGGCTATAACGATCAGAAATACAATGATTATGGGCGAGATCATCCACAAAACCAAGCGGCCGAGGACAATGAGATGTGGTAACATAAATAACGGTTGTTGTAGCAAATATTATCTCGGGGGGAGGGGGGGTCTCCTTTATGCATATTATGATGGAGTAAGGGCGCTGTTTCATATCTGGATGGAAGCTTGCGATATTGGGAAGGGAAATTATTTCATTGGAAGCATAGCGTCTGGTTGTCTCTTGCGGTTTTCCTTGACGGTATGGAATTCTTCAACCTTTTTTTTTTTTGTCACAATCTGCTAGACTTACGCCGAGAAGTTATGCAATTGTTTATATGTACAACATTAGCTCTTGCTTTCAGGCAAGTAGAGATTAGGATCGGGTTAGATATTCAAATTTGGATGCTGATCCAAAACTTTGAATACTCCATGAATGTATACTTACCTCTGTTGCGCATCTTGTGATCATAGACGTCTTCATTGTTACTGAAGAGATGTGCAAAGATAGCTTTACACGCTTACCTTGGACCTTCAATCTACGACTTACGTATGTCCATATCAGTATTTACATTCTTAGCCTGTGAACTTTGACTTTCAATGATTATATTAATGTCTTTCATGCACTCCGCAGTAAAGTAAAATATGAAGTTATATCCATCAACTTCTATATTTAGTATCAATTTCCGAATACAGTTATGGTAGTTCTTCGGTTTCTGTTGCGACTATTTCCATAAGTGTGGCGTTCGTGACGTTGCCATGCTCGTGATACCCGCTTACTCGCATTAGGTATGGAATGATCAATTTAGCGGGGGCTTGGTTTGGAAGCTTGAGCCATCACCACTTTGTATAAGCATAGAGTACCTAATCCATTCACGACAACTCATAATCATCTTGAGAAGGCTCAAGATTCCCACAACATTTGTTTCTTGAAACTGTCAAGTGGTCATATTGGAACTTGTATACAATGTTTCGTGCGCAACAAAATGCCTTCGATGAGGTCGTCGGTAAGTCACAGTCGCAGCCTAGGATCTCACTCGGATCTCTACACGCCTTGAAATGATGCTTTGGATATGATGAAGGCTGACTGATGGATTGTACAGCCAAGGCGACCGATGAGAACCTCACTTCAGAAAATTGGGAGTATATTATGGATGTATGCGACAAAGTAACCGGAGAAGACAGTGGTGCCAAAGATGCCGTGGCGAGTATGATCAAAAGGCTGGCGCATCGAAATGCCAACGTACAGTTATATACTTTAGAGGTCGGTCGCTGCACCTCTTGCACTGGCTCTTGCCAAATCTAATACTCGTTCTATAGCTTGCCAATGCTTTGAGTCAAAATTGCGGAACTAAAATACACCGAGAGTTGGCTTCGAGGGCATTCACGGATGCACTATTGAGACTGGCGAAACGATAGAAACACACATCAGCAAGTGAAGGCGAAGATTCTTGAGCGAATGGCAGAGTGGGCTGGAATGTTCAAAGACCCCGACTTGGGAATTATGAATGATCAGTATCACCGGTTGAAGAGCCAAAACCCTAACTTACACCCACCTTCCGCACCATCAAAGAGTCGACTTACGGATTTGGATCGCCAGAAGGAAGAGGAAGAACTACAGATGGCATTGAAATTATCTATTCAAGACAAAAGCAGCCAACCAAAACCTACCCAATCGTCTGGCTCGTCCGCAGACCCGGCACAATCGCCAGAAGTTGCACAGCCACAGCAAGTACCATCTGGCACTACAGCTGCGACGGTCTCGAGAGTTAGAGCACTTTATGATTTCCAAGCTACAGATGCGGATGAGTTACAGTTTCGAAAGGGTGACATCATTGCAGTTGTAGGTTCAGTGTATAAAGATTGGTGGAAGGGATCCATAAGAGGGAAAACTGGTATTTTCCCTCTGAATTATGTTGAAAAGTTGGTCGATCCGACGCCGGATGAACTACAACGAGAGGCGCAGATGGAGGCGGAGGTTTTTGCAGAGATCAAGAACGTAGAGAAGTTACTTACATTGTTGAGCACTTCATCATCTCAGTTAGATGCTCGGGATAATGAGGAGATTACAGTAAGTTACATCACCCCTGTTTTATGTATGTCGCATACTAATTTTTGATAGAAACTTTACCATTCGACTCTTGCAATTAGGCCAAAACTTATTGAGCTTATCGGAAAATACTCTCAAAGAAAAGGTGACACTCATAATCCTCAAAATCGTGCTCATGATCGGCTATTAACATATTTCAGATGATTTCACGCAATTGAATGAGAGATTCATCAAATCATGTCGAGATTATGAAAATTTATTAGATGCTTCCATGACTCAGGCACAAACCTACCAATATGGTCGACTTGGGCAAGCACCACAGGGTCCACACGGCTATGGATATCCTGCTCAAGCTGCAAGACCACAGCAAGAACCCCAGAGATACTATACACCTTCTCAGCAGCATGGTTGGTGACATGTTTTTTGTATTAGTCACTATTCATTTACTGACTTCGTGCAGAGCCTCCATTCCAACGACAGCAATCACCACCTGGCGGCTTTCCTCCACGTAATGGACCGGCTCCTTTTTATGTTGTTGCTCCTGGTCAACAACCCCCACAAGCCGATGGTCGTCAACCATATCCCAGCCAATCTCCACAAGCTGATGGTCTTCAACCTTACCCTAGCCAACAACCTCCACAGGCCGATGGTCGTCAACCATATCCCAGCCAATCTCCACAAGCTGATGGTCGTCAACCATATCCCAACCAATCTCAACAAGCTGATGGTCTTCAACCTTACCCTAGCCAAGAACCTCCTCAGGCCGATGGTCGTCAACCATACCCTGGCCAACAACCTCCGCAGTCCGAGAGTCAACAGTCATACCCTCATAGAGATCCTACTCCTCGTATTCCTTCTGGATCAAAGCCTCCCCCACTTCAAACAAACAGTCCTCCCCCAATCCAATACTCAACTCAACAGCCACAAACAGGCCATCGCCCACAAAGTACATATTCTAACCCACAAGAATTAGCGACATCTGTCTATGATACTCCTATTCAACAACAAAACCCTCACCCATATACTGCATATGCTGAAACCGACCCATACACAACTGCTCCGACCATTGCTCAGCCCTCACAGCAATACAACGCCTATAAAACCACCCCAACAACCATCTCAACCTCCGCAACAATCATCTCAGCCTTCTCAACCATCCTATGAACCTCCAGCAGCCCCATCCGCAACCCAAGCCCCACAACAATATAGCGCCTATAATCCGCCTCAACAACAGTCCCAACCTTCTGAGCCGTCATATGAACCTCCAGCGGTTCCACCATCCACTCAATCACCACAACAATATAGCGCATATAAACCACCCCAACAACCATCTCAGCCTCCTCAACCAACATACGAACCTCCGGCTCCTCCAAACCAAATTCCAAGCCCGGTTCAAAGCTCACCTTATCCAGTACCGGATGATGCTAGAACTGTCTTGCCTAATCAGGGTCAATATAAAGCGTATCAGAGACCGGATAGTAGTGATAGTAACCAGGGTTTGAGTAATGCCCCTAGTGCACCTCCGGCTGAGGCGTCAAACCCAGCCGACTTTTATAGGCAGAATACTGCTTATTAGGTTGTGAATTGCGCAAGGTGAGAGGAGATGATGAATAGGAAAGTGGTGTGTGGGGTTATGGGGGTATGGGATAACTTTATAAAGAGCTTTGCATGAATCTTCGGTTAAGTGTTCAGGGGGTGCGAAATTGATGATATCAAAGAAGCGGAAAAGTGTGATGGACAGATGGATGAATATACATTGAATTCGGTGGAATGGCACGGGGAGATAAGGGATGAAGTTGAGGTATTTGGTATTTGGTTGTTGATAGTCTATATTTAATTGAATACCCGGATTTGCCAACATTTGCCAGTTTTTTTTTTTCTTTTTCTATTTCTTTTTCTTTTCCCATTTTGCGGTTATTATGATCCTCGAGATTCATCATCGGTGATCTTAATTAATCATCTGATCGCCGAAACTTGATGCTGAGAGTGTTTTGGGGCACCTTGGTAGATTGGATGGCGTAGTTTTGCAAAAGCCCTGGAGGAGGATAGAAGCGGGCATGCGTTTGAATATGGATGTACGTTATTGTGTACTTTTGATCCGCGCGATGATCGATGAGAATGTAGGGTGTAGGCTGTAGGGTGTAGGCTGTAGGGTGTGGGGATGGATGGCACTACTTGTTTTGATGGGTGCTACTGTAGGTGGGTGACGTTGAGGATATGTGAGCGGGGAAGGTTGGTGAGGGTCTTGAGGGGTGGAGGTGGGATTTGTAGGGGGGAGAGGGGATGGGGATGGGGATGGGGATGAGGCGGAGGAGAGGCGGGGGAAGGGGGGGCAGGTGAATTTTTGGGTGTGGTGGGTGGGTGCATGGATGAGTAGATGAGTACCTAGGTAGATGAATGGATAAGATAAGATAAAATAAAATAGTATTGGGATATTACTATAATAATAATAATACTACTACTAATAAGAATAATAATAATATATATATACTCGAGCAAGCTTTAAAAGAGATGTATATAAATATAAAACTTATAATCACCTAAGAAAAGCTTAATATAATTTTATATAAATTATAAATACTAAAGATTTAGTATCGTAATACTTATTAAGAAAATTTATATTATAGAAGTAAATTTTAAATAAATAATAATATAATAGAATATATAAATCTTAAAAGATTAATTTAAAAAATAGAGATTTATATTAATACTAAATACCTTAACGAATATTATAGCTTAATTTATAAAAACTTTATTAAATAATAAAATAAAACCTAAGTTTAGTATATTATATTTAAGTTTTTAAAAATTCTTATTAAGGTTTAAGGTATTTATTAAGAAAGTTAAAAATATAGAAAAATTTCTAAGTTTTAAAAGGGTAAATTCGCTTATTTAGATTTTATAAATAGGTTTTTATTACGAAGGTCGAGTTATATACTAGTATACGATAATTATTAAAAGTAATAAAGATTATAATAGATTAAATTGAATAGGCTAAAGACTTCGCTTTTATTATAAAGTAATAAATGAAGTATACTTGGCGTTGTTTTGGGTTAATACCAGGCTATTTAAGCAAGAATTTCAAATTATAATTTCTTTAATTATAAATACGTTGCTATATAAATTTATATTATAATATGTTTTATCCCTAAGAAAATTATATTATTCAAATCCTAAAAAATGATTTTATATATTAGGTTTATTTGTAAAAATGTAATTATTCTTAGATTACTAATATAAGCTAATTAATTTTGAATAGGATTTTTAAATAATTTCTTTTTCTTTTATTAATCTCTTTAATTCAATGATACTTTTTATTTAATAAAAAAAGACCTTAAATAATGCTAATCAAATCGATGTTGCTATGGTAGATTCAGAGGGTCTTTTTATTGGTTGGGTAGGGAATACAGAGCTTTTAAAACGTTAAGGTTGGAAGGGCTGGAATAATCGATTTCATTGAAAGCTTTCAATGGGCTAAAAAAAATGATTTATATTATAAAGGAATTTTTAGATTAATAAAAGTGGTAGATTAAGAGAAGGATTAATTATGGAAATCATTATTTTTGTTGTATTTTATAATTAATTTGTATACTTTTATGATATATAAAATAATAGTATTAATAAAATTTTAAAGGATTTTCAATTATTTCTTTTTTTATACTTTTATTATCTTTATATTATTTTGAGGATATATGCTTTAAAATTTCCTTTTTCGAATTTGGGTATGTATATAATACTATATTTGCTTAATAGGGTTAAAATCTGGAAGATTAAAATAATTATAAAAATTAAGCTATTTCATCAAGTTCGAAATAAAATTTTGTATAGTTATTATTATATATTATTGTATTATTTATTATAAATTAAAGAGTAAAATACTTAAATTAAATCTTTTTATATTAAAAAATTAAATAAGATTTTAAATACCTAAAAATAAAACAATATTAATTCATTTTTCTTTTTAATTAATTATCTTTTTTAAACTTTTTATTTATAATATATTTTTTTTATTAGCTAGTAAATTATACTTTTTAGTATTTCTTTTTTAATGCTTTTTTTTCTTTTATACTTTAAGTATTTTTAAATATTAATTTATTCTATATATTCTTTTATTAATTAAAGTTATTTATATACTTATTTGCTTGGTTTTTTTTTTGCTTTGTTTTAATTAAAAAAATTATATAAAGGCTAAAATGGTAGATATAATATATTCCATTATTGAAAAAATTGTTTATAACTATAATTTTTATTTGAATTTTATAGGTTATATAACGTTTTTATAATTATATTCGTTTAAAATTAATTATACCCTTTTTTTTTAAATTTGTGGAATTATATAAAAGCGGTATTAATAAATATAATTAAATTAAGATTTGTTTTTAATACAAATTTAAAAGCTTTTTACTTATACAATTTATATTTCCTATATAATTATAATTAAATTAGGTTTATTTAATAGTAAAAAGTAAATAAAATAAACCTTATATATAATAATATAAAATAAAGATTTTTTTAACTTTTTTTTATATATTACATTCTAATTTGATATATATTAAAAAGTATTTAATTCTTTAAACTTTTGAAATACTATAATTATTTTAATAACCTTTTTTTCGTTAATAGAAAAAAAAATAGATTATACCCCTTTTATTATTTTTATTTTAAACGTTTAATATATTTCCGCTAAAAAAAGATTAATTGTGCCTACTACATATACTAATTTAATTAGTTTTTTTCATACATTTTTTTGCTATATTCTTTTATAATATACATATAAAAAAAAAACGATATTGTTAATTAATTATTTTTTGTATAAAAAAAGGTTTTCCCATCGATATTAATTATAGCTTACTATATATCTATAAAAACTTTGATTTTTAGGGTTTTTCATAAAAAGTATAATTGCCTTTTAGTTCTACAACTTTTTTAAAGCATTTTTTACAATATAATATTGATTCATTGATTTATTATTAATTTTTGAATATTTAATATATAAAAACACGTTTCCTATATTAACGCGTTTTCGGACTAATTTTTAGCCCGGTATTAACCCAAAACAACGCCAAGTACTCGAGCGGGTTTTAAAAGAGGTATACGTAAAAAGATACCTTTATAATTATTTAGCGAAACCTTAATATAATTTTTTGTTACGCAAAGGTGATTATATAATCCTACTATATCATTGGTAGAGAATAGACCAAAGGTCTATTTCGATCCTTTAATACCGATTTCGAATATGTAAAACACTTTGTGCTTTTTGATCAAAGATTATACATTGCTTTTTTAATTATATATACTTTTTTTATTATTTTATAATAAAAGCAAAGTTAATAATATATTTAAATATATTATATTCTATATTTTATATTTGTTTCTATTAGTGATCCTCGTATACTCTCGTATAACTCGTCCTCCGTGATATTTTTTAAATTTATAGATTTAGTATTTTTATATTTACTATAAAAATTTTATATTATAAAGCTTAATATTAAATAAATAATAATATAATAAAAGGTATAAATGTTTAAAATTTAATAAAAAATTAGAGATTTATATAAATATTATAGTTAAACTTATTAAATTCTATTATATAATAAAATAAAAGCTAAATTTTATATATTTTATTTTAGAATCTTAATATTTTTATTAATATTTAATATATATATATTAATAAGGTTAAGAATATAAGAAAATCTATAAGTTTTAAAAGGGTGAATTTAATTATTTAGATTATATAAATAGGTTCTTTTTATTAAAATTTTAAATTTCTTTTTCTTTATACTTAGACGCGTTTTAAAAGAGGCATAGGCGAATATAAAACTTATAATTATTCAACGAAATCTTAATATAATTTAATATAATTTTATATAATTTTATATAATTTAATATAATTAAATATAATTTAAATATATATTAGATTTAATATTTTAAAATCTTCTTATAAGATTTTTATACTATAAAAGTTATTTATAAATAAATACTAATACTTTTAAATTAATAACTTTAGAAAATTTAAGAATTTATTAATATATTAATTTAAATTTTAAGAATATATGAATTTTGAAAACTAGTTGTCACGGAGGACGGGTTATACGAGAGTATACGAGAATCACTAATAGGAACAAGTATAAATATAGAAATATAATATATATAAATAGGCTATTAATTTTGCTTTTATTATAGAATAATAAGAAAAGTATATATAATTAAAAGAACAATGTGTAATCTTTGATCAAAAAGCATAGAGTGTTTCATGTATCTAAGATCAATGTTGAAGGATCGGAATAAACCTTCGGTTTATTCCTCACCAATGATATGGTAGGATCACATGATCACTTTTGCGTGACACTAGTATTATAGAAAAATAATATAAACTTAAAAGTTTTATTAGATATATTAAAAACTTAATAATATTTATTCTATTAATATATATATTAATATAAAATATAAAAAACTTAAGATTTCAACGAAAAATTATACTTATATAATCGAAATAAGTAAATTTACATTTTTAAAACTTATTAATTTTCGTAAGTTTTTAACTTTATTAATATATATCTTAAACATTAATAAAAAATATTAGAATTCTTAAGTTAGTAATATAAAATTTAACTTTTATTTTATTATATAATATAATTTTATAGATCTAGCTATATAATCCACCGAGTTATTTAATATTATTATTCTTTAATAAATATTAATTAAATCACTTAATAATATCTTAATATTAAAGAAAAAATAAATAATAATAAAAAGATTTTATTCTTATAAAATACTTAAAATAAAGAAAAAAAAAGGAAAAAAAAATTTTCTTTATAATCTTTATTTAATATATAATATTATTATATTCTTTAATAAAGAATTCTTTATTTAAAAAGAAATTCTTTATTAATTCTTTATTAAAAGTTATAATTTTTTTAAGAAATTAAAGAAAGGTATAAAAGCTAATCCTAATATAGCCTAATTGATAATATAATAAAATTTTCTTTATTATAATTTTAATAAAAAGCTAATTCTTTATTCTTTAAATCTACTAGATAATTAAATTCTTTAATATATAATCTAATTTTAAATAAAGAAGCTAATTCTTTATTATTTAAATCTAATATATAATCTAATTATTAAATATATAATCTAATTTATAATAAAGAAAGCTTATTTTTAATTAAAATACTTATTCTTTATTATTAAAGTTTAATGTATAATTTAATTTATAATAATATAATTCGATTTCAAATTAAAGTAATATAGAATATAAGTATAATAGTATAAAAAAATACAAAGGCTAAGAAAGATTATAAATAAGTAACTTAAATCTTTATAGACAAAATTTAATTTAATACTTACTTTTATAAATTTAAAAAAGTCTTATATTATTTAATATTAAAGTAATTCTTATTACGATCACATATTAAAGCGAGTTAATAAAGATCAATTAATTAGAATAAGAAAGCTAAGGAGGAAAGAGATCTCTAAAGAACCTAGAGATCTCTTATATGTATAGTATCGCTTAGCGTGATGAGATATCACGTGTCTAAGGCACGTGATATTCGCTACAATTCTATTATTAGCTTATTATATAATACTATTAATAGTATTATTGGGGGGGAGCTGCGCTCCCTAGTGTTTTAGAGCCTCTTATTTTATTTTAATCTACTTTTAATAAAGATAATAAATTAACTTATTATTTTTCTTTTTTTAAAAATATTATAAATATTATTATAAATAATAGAATATAATTATTATCTTTTAAAAGATTTATTATTTTTAATTATTAAAAAATTATTATATTATATATTCGTTTAATTTCCTATTAATTATGATTTTTTAAATTACTATTTATATAAAAATATATAAAAACATTTTTAAAAGTTATTTTAATTTTTATATATTATTTAATATTGTTTTAAATTAGTATTAAGCTAAAAATCAATCGAAAACGAAATTTATATCGAATATTTAAAAATTTATAATATATTAACAAATTTATAAAATCTTTTAAATGAAACTTAAAAACTTTAAGAATTTAAAAGATTAATATTTTATATATTTAAATCTTTTTAAAAAAAGTTTTTATAATATATAAAAAAAATTTAAAAATATAGTATTTTATATTATTTTTATTTTAACCTTTAATAAATTAAATTTAATTATAATTATAAAAAACAAAAAGTTATCTTATAAAAATTATTTAATATTATATAATATACTAATTTAAATTTAGATTTATTAATAATATAATATCTTTATTATTAGATATTTTTTTCTTTATTTTAAAAAGCTAATATAAATTTAATAATAATAGATAAAATTAAATTAAAATTAATATATTATATAAAATTAAATGTTTTATTTAATATAATTTTTAACCTTTATAGAATTAATAATAAAATTCAATTTCTAAAAGTTTTAATATAAATAATATAAAATAAAATAAAATAAAATAGGAAACTTTTTTAAATTCTTTTTAGAATTTAAAGAAAATATAATATTTAAAAATTTATAATATTTTAAAGCATTTTTCTATTATATTAGATTCATTTATTAATTTATTATAATTTATTAAAGATTAAATATATAAAAATATATATTTCGTTTTTAATGAATTTTTAATCTAATATTAATTTAAAATAAAACTAAATTTATTAAAAAGATTAAAAATCTTTATATCGATATTTAAAATCAAACTATAATAAAATAATTAAAGAAAATTTAATAATATTATTAAATAATTACTTTTACTATATTTAATTAATATTAATATGAATTAATAATATAATAATACTTATAATATAATATTACTTATAATAAAAAAAATATAATAAAAATTATATTCTAAAATTATTTAATATATTAATTAATATTTAATTAAAAAGGTTTTTAATAACTTTTTTCTTTTTTTTATAAATTTTTTTCTTTTTTTCATAAATTATTAATTAACTTTAATTAATACTATTTTATCTTTTTATTATAAAATCTATTTAATTAATATTAAATAATTTATTTTTAATTAATTTTTATTATTATAAATTAATAAATATAATTAATAAATAAAAGTATAATTAATTTTAATCTTAAAAAGATTAATATTAATCTATAACTTTATATTAATAATCTAAAAGAATATATATTATATATAATTTTATATAACTTTAAATAACATTTTAAATAATATTTTAAATAACATTTTATTAAAAAATATCTTTATATTGATAATTTTTTAATTTTTTAAATGATTTAAAACGATATTTAAAAAATCTTAAGTAAATTAAAAATTAGAATTAAAATTTAATAAAATAATTAATAAAGTTTATATAAAAAAATTTCTTTTTTACTTTGAAAAGAATTATATCAATAAAATATATTTTTATTTAAAAACTTTAAAAATTAAAAATATTAATTATTATATTATAAAACTTAAATAAATATATACCTTTTTATATAGTTTAATAATTTTATTATCTATTAAAAAAAACATAATAAAGTATTTAATATTATCTATTATATTTATTTTATTTTATTATTTTATTTAATATTTTAATAATCTAATATCAAAAAATCTTTATTATAATACTTTTTTTATTAATTATTTTTTATTTTAAATATTTTAAAAGATTATTATATATCAAATTTAAAATAGAGTCTAAATGATTTTTAATTTTATCATTTTTTAATAATAATAATTATAATATATTTAAGTTTATAAAAATTAAAAAGTATATATATTAATTCTTTTAGATTTTATATTATAATACTTTCTTACTTTACTTAGAATAAAAATATTTAAATTAAATTGAATATTTTTATTTTAACTTTTATTAAATTTTTTTTTCTATTTCTTTTTCTATTATTTTTATTATTTTTTATTAATTATATAATTTTTTCTATATTATAATTTATATTTAAAATATTGTTCTTATAATATATTAATTAAATATCTATTTTTTCTTTTAAATCCTTTTTTCTTAATTTTAATAATATAAAGAAAATATTATTTTAATATTAATAAATTTTTATTTTAGATTCCTTAAAGTATATTATAAAAAAATTAAATTATATTATAAACTATTAATAAAAACTAATAATAATAATATATATATTTATTTTAAAAATATTTTAAATCTTTTTTTAAATTTTGTTTTTATATATATAATAAATTTTTTTTTTATCTTTTTTAAAATATTTATTTTATTTATTCTATTTATTTTATTTATTCTATTTATTTTATTTATTTTATTTATTCTATTTATTCTATTTATTCTATTTATTCTATTTATTTCTATTTATTTTATTTATTTTCTTTATTTTATTAATTCTATTTATTTTATTCATTTTATTAATTTTTTTATAAATTATATTTAATATAAAAGCTTTATAATTATTTATTTTCTTTAATATTTTTAAAATTAAATAGAAATATATTTATTTTTTTTTAATTAAAATTCTAAAATTTTATAATATTCTTTATTAATTATTTATTTATTATAAAATTAAATTTTTTTATTAATTTAGATTTATATTTTTTCAAAAAAACTAGATTATTTTTATTATTAAATTAAAAATTTTTTATATTAATAATATTATATTTAATTATTAAACATTTTATATTAAAATATCTTTTTTTATTATTAATTTATAATAAAATCTTAAGAATAAAAATCTTTTTAATTTTAATTAATAATTATTTAATTATATCTTTCTTTTTTTATTAAATTTAAATCTTAATTTATAGTACGATTTAATGTGAGAAAAGAAGATAATATTATTATTATACTATAAGCTAAAGCTATATACTAGTTGTTGATTAATCATACGCTAGTTGTGTTGTGTAATTGATGGTTACGCCATATATTTCATAGTGTAACCATTATAGCGTAATAATTTAAATAATACTTTTTTAAAGTATTATTAATTTTTAAATTATTATATTATATATATTCAAACTAAATAAAAGATTATGTTTACTTAATATATTACTTATTATTTATTATTTTTTATTTTTATTAATTATATTTTATTTATTATTTATTATTTATTATTTATTATTTTTATTTTCTTATTTTATTATTTATTATTTATTATTTTTCTTATTTATTATTTCTTATTTATTATTTATTATTTATTATTTCTTATTTCTTATTTCTTATTTCTTATTTTCTTATTTCGAAATAAAATAGGTTTATATAAAATAACCGGAATGGAATAGCCGGAATAAAAATCACATAATCATCGAAATCATATAATTGTTTCATTGTATATAGCTTATACTATATATAGAACAATATAACGGAAATATAAATCACATAACCTTTTAATTATTCTATACGCCTTATAAAACACACCTACAAAGCATATAATCTAACTTTAACGGAATTGAAATTTAACGCTATATATATATTCTACACATATCGGAGGATGATTTTTCTCGCTGGCTCTAAAACATAATAGTACTAGCACTCGCGGAAAATAAATTTTCAGACTATGGATTCTTCGAATTTTATTACTTAATGGGGGCTAGCCCCCAAACCCCCAATCCTCACTTCGTTCGAGGCTAATAAAATTCTACGAATCCATAATCTAAAAATTTATTTTCCGCGAGTGCTAGTATAAATAATAATAATAATAATAATAATAATAATAATAATAATAATAATAATAATAATAATAATAATAATAATAATAATAATAATAATAATAATAATAATAATAATAATAATAATAATAATAATAATAATAATAATAATAATAATAATAATAATACTTGAGAAATAAATTATTTTTAAAATCCTTTATTATTATAAATTTATTTTCTACTTTCTTAATTAAGAATAAATACTTTTATATTATAAAAAAATATTTAATATAATTAATTCTATATTAAGTATATTAATAATAATATTCTTTTTTTCTATAACTCTTTTTATATTTTATAACGTATTTTCTTATAATATTTTTAAATAAATATTAGTTTATACAATTTTCTTAATAATAATTATATTTTATTCTATTTTATTCTATTTATTCTATTTATTCTATTTATTCTATTCTATTTATTCTATTTATTCTATTTATTCTATTTATTCTATTTATTCTATTTATTCTATTTATTCTATTTATTCTATTTATTCTATTTATTCTATTTATTCTATTTATTCTATTTATTCTATTTATTCTATTTATTCTATTTATTCTATTTATTCTATTTATTCTATTTATTCTATTTATTCTATTTATTCTATTTATTCTATTTATTCTATTTATTCTATTCATTCTATTCATTCTATTCATTCTATTTATTCTATTTATTCTATTTATTTCTATTTATTCTATTTATTCTATTTATTCTATTTATTCTATTTATTCTATTTATTCTATTTATTCCATTTAGTTTACTTTTGAATATTCTTCTATTTAATTTAATATTTAGAATTTATAAAGAAGCTTTATAGTTTTTATATATTTCTTAATATATTTTCAAATATATATAAGATATATAAAGTATTTCTTATAATTATAATAATAAGCTTCTTTATTTTTATTTTATTATTTATTATTTATTTTATTATTTATTATTTATTATTTATTATTTATTATTTATTATTTATTATTTATTATTTATTATTTATTATTTATTATTTATTATTTATTATTTATTATTTATTATCTATTATTATTTATTATTTATTATTTATTATTTATTATTTATTATTTATTATTTATTATTTATTATTTATTATTTATTATTTATTATTTATTATTTATTATTTTTATTATTATTATTTATTATTTATTATTTATTATTTATTATTTATTATTTATTATTTATTATTTATTATTCGAAATGGAATGGGCCGAAATGGAATGGCCGGAATGGAATGGCCGGAATGGAATGGCCGGAATAATTTAGCTCCGAAGCAAAACGGAATGTCGGTATTAAAAATTTAAGGTTTTCTGCTTACTAATAGTCGACCAATTAAAATTTTCGCGGAATACTTATGACCAATCACACGAGCCGCTAAGGATTTAAGGTTCATGTTTTTGCATTTTGAACCTCCTATAGTACAGGTATAATAATCACATGACACAACAAATTGATGAACTAAGATTCTTCGAATCCATTATAATAGTATTATAATAGTATTATAATAGTATTATAATAGTATATAATAGTATTATATTATATTAATATTAAAGTAGTTATATTTATATATATTTAACGAGCTTTAGCTTCCCTTATATATAATACTATTTATAGTATTATATCTCGCTTAGCATATACTACCCCTAACTAGCGCATAGCCTTATAAGAGAAAGAAAGAAAATTAAAACATTAAACGAAGTTTTTTAAATAAACTAGTATATTACTAATACCTTTTAAGTAAAGCAATAGAATTTAAATTCTTTACTTATAATTATAGATGAATTAATAGGATTTAGATTACTTATATCTTATCGTATTTTTATAAAACGTTATGTTTCAAGAACGACCTTTATACACTAGCTAAAAACAAGAATTGTGGTTCCATAGGGGTTGTAGGTTATATTATATTTGTTGAGTGAGATTTGTAATTGAAGAGTATATAGCGAGGTGTGAGATTCACATGGTGCTTAGATGCAGATATTGAGATTATTAGATATTTGAGTGAGATCATATGTAACTGATATATACGATAGCCCGATCAACAATAATGCATAAGCGAAAAGTAATCGGATGATGTCCAATACTAAGTGACATACGTATGTATGTGTGTATGGGAGGAACAAAATAGCACGGAGTTTCTCGACGAAAAGAAAAATGCAGGACGAGCAGACCTGTTTTATAAATGCGCGCAGGATCCAAGATGATTATCGAGCAGAAGCGAAAAGTGCCACAGGAAGAGAGAAAGAAAACTACACGTTCTGAATATTCACAACCTCACCATACGCATCCAGGCCCAACCTCTTCTTCGCAATCGATGTCTTGACCGGATTCGGACTGTTGAAAATCTCATCCAATTCCTCCAACGTCCGATTTCGCGTCTCGGGGATGAAGAACCACACGGTCGTTGCTTGGATGGCACACCAGATGGTGAAGATGATGTAAGTTTTCCAGCCGATTTTCTGCATGGAAACGGGCCACGCGAATTGGTTGAGGAGACCAGCGGCCGCGACGGAGAAGCCTGAGAAACCCATTCCTTTGGCGCGCATTTCGAAGGAGAGGACTTCGACGGGGTAGAGGGCTTGGAGTGGCGTAAACCCGACGGAGTAGACGGCTCCGAAGATGAAGATGAAGGCTAGGGACGCGGTACCTGCGGCGTGGTTGGTGCCGATAGAGTCGGGATTGTTGGGATCGGGGATCGATTGTTGGTATAGGGCCGCGGAGATGGTCATTGCGAGCCAGATGACACAACATCCTGGGGTGAGCACTGTAAGTATGGTTTTTGGGGGGTGCATGGGGATGGAGTGACATACCGATGTTTGAAAAGAGGAGGAGAGGACGACGTCCCACGCGATCGACCATTGCGGCTCCAAAGAGCGCCCAGCAGAATTGTTGACAGTTGTTGATTAGAATGACGTTCGCTTGGCCAACGTGACTGTCAATGCCGATTGTTTGTAAGACTTTACCCATGAAATATGATAGGACGGCTGGATTTCTGTTAGCAAGATTGCTGTTGGTTGGAGGATAATAAATACGTACCATTTCCAGCCCATTGACCAAAGATCGATATACTGACGTTGCAGAATAGACGGTAACAAGTCGATCTGTTCTTGAAGAGTGCTCTATAATCCCACCAACGTTTATCGGCACCATCCATCTCCAAGAGTTCTTCATATTCGTTCAATTGTAACTTCACCCACTCACTATCTGGGTTTCCTTCTCCATGGAACTTTGTAAGCATCTTTTTGGATTGATCGCGTTTGTTGTTGACGTAAAGCCATCGGGGAGATTCGGGGAGGAAGTAGGCGGAGATGAAGATGATGCTGGAGACACATCAATTGGATCCAGATGATTAATCTCCATGATTCATCACCTCCAATGTTATCTGCTCCACGTGCTACGCCGCTGGCAATGATTGATCCAGTGAACCTAGAATCATTAGACATACTTCCGCAAGATATCCCATCTCGAACTTACCAAAAGCAATTGAAGATCGCTGTCACCACACCACGATATGCAGGGTGAGACACCTCCACCACATACATGGGACCCGCGGCAGAAGCAATATTGACACCAAAAACCTAACAAGAAACGACCACCCATGAATTGTCTCACACCCGCATCCCTTGTAGCAACCCCTTGAACGATGGTACCAAGAATAATGCAGAGACAGCCGAGCCACATGCCAAATCGTCGTCCGAATGTATCTGCGGCCGGACCAACAAACGGCAGTGAAACCACACCACCAATCTGATACATGGAGGTGACGATCCCCGCCCATATTCCTGCATTTTCCCCGTGGTAGAATTCCAAGAACCAAGGGTTGACCAGTAGATTGTTGATCAGCGATCCATCGTAGCCGTTCATCGTAGCACAAAAGAAGCCGATGAAACAAGCGATGTAGAGCTGGATGGTCGACCATGTGAAAGGCTTTGGCGGCTCCTTGAGCATCGCTTCGTTGAAAAGCTTCATTTCCGAGAATAACCTTTGCTCCCACTTCGGCGTGTTTCTGTATCATCAATGGAAGTTAGAGTCGAATGTCTGGGGGTGGATCTGAAATCTGTATTCTGAGCTTGAAATTTACCTCATCGTCACTTCGAGGGTGCGGCAGCTCAACCTCGTCATATTGGCCATTTGTCTTCTCCACCATGGCTCCTGATTAATGCGAAAGGGGAAAAAAAAAGACAATGCCAATTGAAGATGATCTGTTGTTCGGAGAGAGCGATGAGGTTCAAAAAACATAGGAAAATGCTTCACTTATGTATCGCAACAGGGCCATCTTTAAACCCTGTCGGTGGAAGGCTAGCCTTTTCTTCTCGTGCTGAGCATGCGGAGTCCACATCGCGAAGCGATAAATAATGTTTGAACATCTGCACTCCACCCCCGGATTTTCGGGCAGGCATTCCTGGCGCGGCATTCTTCACCAATGAAGGATTCCATCGAGATTGTGGATCCGGGGTCGTACATCATGCGAGGCCGTCCCACATTTCGCTTTTTTCCTGGAGGCACAACCGACAACCTACCAGGACATCGGATCCGTGATCCTTTCGACGTTGCGGTCACCAACCTGCTCCACTGTAACTTGTAAGACAATTCCTCGGCTGGCTACCGGTGGGCAAAAAGAAACGATGAGGGAATACCCGAGTCAGTAATCTCAAGAGCTTATCCCAAGTAGAGAGATTATCGCGGAAGAACCACCCCGTCGTTCCAGAATGGAATAAGCTGACATGGCGACTGAGCTGATGTGGCGGGGTTGGCGTTAGCTTCCGTTTGTCACCTGTATGCCCAGAGTGCTTGACCCCTTTCCACGAATGGCGAACCGGCCACTTGACAGGGAAGTTGGGAATGAATAATCAGAGGTTTGGTAAACGGGTGCTGGCGGTCGCTTGTGATAGATCATTCATTCGGTCCTGTGTTCTTTCTTCCTCGTCTGTCTGCTTTAGGTTTCGTTTGTATTCCGATTTTTTGAGGCGTAACTGCGAGTTCTGATGAGATATCGGGCAGCAACCTTAAATTAGATGAGATGCATCATATCACGTGAAAGTCATGAGCTCTAAAATGACTGCACCTCGTGAAGTTGACCAATCGCTGGAGATGGGTAGTCGTATCTCGCTATGGGACGATTTTCACCTTGTTGACATACACACCTCCTAGCTTTTGAAGTGCAGTATTTGCTTCTTCCACATGTATACGCCCGTACGTGAGTGGCATACTTTGTGCGTTAGCTTCAAAAAACCTACTCTGAGATTAACGACGAGAAAGGCTTGTTTTGCCTATCTCGTTAGACCTCCTCTATAAACCAAAATCTTCCGATTCTTAATGCTGTTGTAAGAACCTTCCAATATAACAAACAACCTACACTACCTAGATACGCAATAACAACTAAACCACAGACGCAACCGGCCCTAGAGTACCAAAATATATAAAATGCCATGCCATATGTATTGCTAGACATAATATGACAATCTATAAACGTTTGGATACATGGTAGAAGTTAACATTAATAGTTTATATTTTTATTTTAATCTCGGTTTATAGATCTTAGTATATTAAATTAGGCTTATTTAAGTATATTACGAAATCTCGGCTTATTTAAGCGTATTGCTTTATTTAGATATATTCGAGTATATTATAAGTATATAATATTATTACTCGAACGCGTTTTAAGATAAATAATCGAACTCTTTTATATATTATTACGATAATATACTAGAGCGAATTAATAAAGATTAATTAATAAAAATAAGAAAGTAAAGGAAAAAATATATCTTTAAAAGCCTTAAAGATCTCTTTTTATTATAATTATATACTAAAGCGAGTTAATAAAGATTAATCAATTAGAATAAGAAAGCTAAAAAGGAAAAAGATCTTTAAGAAACTTAGAGATCTCTTTTATATATAGTATCGCTTAGCGTAATAAAGTATTACGTATTAAAAGTACGTAATATTCGTTATATATATTATATACGTCTCTATATATTATACGGGTTTTAAAAAAAGTCGAAAATTAATAAATAAAATTAAATAATAAAAAGCGTATTAATAGTATAAGATAAAATTTAAATATTATATATTTTAAGTAATTCTAAATAATATTATAAAAGAATATTTATAAAATTTAATTTATTTAAATACTAATTGTAATTTTAAAGATATATATTTAATTATTATATAAAATTAAATAACTTTTTATAAATTATAAAAAATAAATATTTTCTAATAATATAAAACTTAAGATAAGCGAAAAAATTTAACGTTCTTATAATTATTTTTTTAAAAATAATATTAAATATAATTAAGCTAAGCTTAAACTAAGCGATATTATATATAAAAAAGACCTTTTAAAGATTTCTTCTTTCTTAATTTTTTTATTTTAATTAATTAATCTTTATTAACTTACTTTAATATATAATCGTAATATTTTATATAATCTATAAAAGATTTAAAATTAAAAATAATTTATTTAAAATAATTTTCTTATAATAAACTAAAGATAATCTAATAAAAAAATAAAATATTATATAAATATTAATTTAAAAACCTTATATATATTAAAAAGAATTAGAATATAAAAAAATAAAAGAAAATATATATTATAAAAAAATATAAAGAATTATTATCTTTATATTATATATAATATAATATTCCTTTTTTATGATATATTTTTTTTATTATTATTATATATATAAACTAATTAATTAAAACTTCTCTTAAAAGAAAAGTAAAAAAATATTATAAATCTAATTTGAAATTAAATTTAAATAAATTTATTATATTTAATAGAAAACTATCACGATCACATACTAGAGCGAATCAATAGAGGTCAGTTAACTAGAATAAGAAAGCTAAGGAGGGAAGAGATCTCTAGGGAATCTAGAGATCTCTTATATGTACAGTATCGCTTAGCGTGATGAGATATCACGTGCCTAAGGCACGTGATATTCGTCACAAAAACGTAGATTATAATAAAGCTTATCTTTATTAAAATTAACTAATGTTTTCTACTTATAGTTATATTATCTTAATCGTTTTTATTAATAATATTATTTTTATCGATATATTAAAGCTATCGACTTTATTATTACTAACTCCTTTCGTAACGACTATTATAATATTAGTATTATTCTTAATATATTAATCGTTATAGAATATTGATAATTCAAGCTTTAAATTTTTTATTTAAAATAATTATATTATTTTACATTTAAAAAAACTTATATATAGTAAATTATCTAATAATAACTAAAGTGTATTAATTCTATATAATATAATATATTATTATATTCCTTTATTTTATTCTAATCGTATCTTTTAAATAGTTTAAGATTTTAAAAAATTATTTTAATTAAAATTAAAATTTAAATACGTTTTCTATTAAAAACTATTCTTATATATTATTTTTTAATATCTTTCTCTTTAAAAAATTTATATTTATTATTATTATTTTATTTTTATTATAAACTTCTTAAATCTCTTAAATTTTCTCTTTTTTAATATTTAATATAAAAATTCAATTATAATATTCTTAAAAGATTTAAAATATAAATAATAAACTATAAATAATAGGAAAACTAAAAAATAAAATATAATCTTATTAAAATCTTATATATATTTTTATAAATATTATATAAAAAAATCTATTATTTTAATATTATTAATTATAAGAATATATAATATTATAACTAATATATTTTAACTTAAATTATATAAAATTCAAGGTCGTTCTAATAATCGATTAATTTGTAATCGTTTATTTTCGAAAATATTAAAAGGTATAAGATATAGGGGCGTGTATAATATAGAGAGCTCGATTATTCTTATAAAACTAATAAATTTTTCTAAATTTTTAACTTTATTTATATATATCTTATACATTAATAAAGAAATTTAAAATTTAAAATATAATATAGAGGATCTAACTTTTGTTTTTATTATTTAATAGAGTTTTCCAAGTTTAGCTATATTATTTTCTTAAATTATTTAATATTAATAGAAATCTTTATTTTTCTATCTATTTTTTAATATTTATAGTTTTCATTATACTACTATCTAGTTAAACTCAACGTTTATAATATAAAACTTTTATGGATTCGAAGAATCAACCTTAGAGAAATGTAGAGTCATGTGACTGTTATCATGTGATTATTATACCTGTACTATAGGAGGTTCAAAATGAAAAAACACGAACCTTAAAATCCTTAGCGGCTCGTGTGATAATTGGTCATAAGTATTCCGCGAAAATTTTAATTGGTCGAACATTAGTAAGCAAAAAAAACCTTAATTTTTTTAATGCCGACTTTCCGTTCTGCCATCGGAGCTTAGTTATTTTCCGACCATTTCGAAGGTAATCGATCATTTAAGCTTATTACATTTCAGCCTATTTTATTTCGGCTATTCCATTTCGGCTCATTCCATTAGCCATTCATTTCGGCCATTCCATTCGGCCCATTCATTCCGGCCATTTCCATTCCGGCCATTCCATTCCGGCCATTCCATTCCGGCTATTTCATTCCGGCTATTTTTATATAGGCTAATAAATAATAAATAATAAATAATAAAATAATAAATAATAAATAATAAATAATAAATAATAAATAATAAATAATAAATAATAAATAATAAATATAAATAATAAATAATAAATAATAAAAATAATAAATAATAAATAATAAAAATAATAAATAATAAATAATAAATAATAAATATAAGATTTATTATAATAAGGGTTATTATAATAATATAATAAAAGATTAATATATTTTATATATAATTAAAAATATATTAAAAAAATTATAAAGCTTTTCTATATATTCTAAGTTTTTTATAAAATAAACAAATATTTAAAATTTAATTAAATAGAATAAATAGAATAAATAGAATAAATAGAATAAATAGAATAAATAGAATAAATAGAATAAATAGAATAAATAGAATAAATAAAATAAATAGAATAAATAGATAATAAAAAAATCCTTCTAAAAGAATAAAACGAGATATAAAAATAAAAAAAGATATTAAATAAGAATATAAATATACTTAATATAAAATATAATTAATATAATATATAAGTAATATCGTATTATTATATTATTATTATTATTATTATTATTATTATTATTATTATTATTATTATTATTATTATTATTATTATTATTATTATTATTATTATTATTATTATTATTATTATTATTATTATTATTATTATTATTATTATTATTATTATTATTATTATTATTATTATTATTATTATTATTATTATTATTATTATTATTATTATTATTATTATTATTATTATTATTATTATTATTATTATTATTATTATTATTATTATTATTATTATTATTATTATTATTATTATTATTATTATTATTATTTATACTAGCACTCGCGGAAAATAAATTTTCAGATTATGGATTCGTAGAATTTTATTAGCCTCGAACGAAGTGAGGATTGGGGGTTTGGGGGCTAGCCCCCATTAAGTAATAAAATTCGAAGAATCCATAGTCTGAAAATTTATTTTCCGCGAGTGCTAGTAATATATATCTCAATTAGATAGAATTTTATCAAAATTTATCCAACAATTAAAAGTTTTATCTTCGCTGTACCTCTTTGAAAACCCGCCCGAGGACGCTAGAATAGCAGTTAGGCCGATTCTAAGATTACAATGACACAGCAGATTGCCATGGAACTCAAAGAAATACTCCAAAACACAAACCTCTCTCTCCCCAAACATCCATCCCGCATGAACTCCAAAAGGCCACCTCCTCCTCCAAAAGCATATATCCTATTCAACCCAAACCCCCAATCCCCAAAAATCATCTAAAGCCCAGCGAACCAAACTCCCAAGAGAATCCCAAGTAGATTGTTCTCTCGTTAAAAACCTCACTACAGTATAAATCATCCCCAATTCCCATCCACCTCCCCCCCTCCCTCAATGAATAAGAATAAGAATAATAAACGTCTCCATCGATCCATCCTTCCATCCCTCCATCCTTCCATCCCTCCCAAAACGCCCCTCTCAAAACCTCCCAAACGCCCCTCTCAAAACCTCCCCACCCACCAAACCCCCAACACACACAATCACACAACCACGCAAAACGCAAAACGCAAAACGCAAAACACCAAACTTTGAATCCTTCAATATCTTCCATGGAATGAACATCAATCAATCAAAACGATAAACACGCGTTTCTGTTAAGATCCCCCAGATCTATGATGTGGATTTGAGGTCTAGGGTTTGAGGTCTAGTCTAGAATCTAGGCGATACTATATTGGGGTGATATATTAGGGTTTTGGATTTGGGAGAGACAAACAGACAAACAGACAAACAGACAGAGAGACAGACAGACAGAGAGACAGACAGACAGAGAGACAGACAAACAGAGAGGGGGGGGATTCATATTTTATTTTCGTGTACATAATAGGTAGGTAGGTGCATTCAGTTCATTCTCTTTCTTTCCCTCCGAGATAAACGGTGGAGGTATTTTAGATATCTGCTCAAGTGTGAGGAGATTAGTCTTCGCGATTAGGGTGAGATACGCGGACGAGCGCGGACGATAGAGTAGATATATCCATGGAGAGATCAATTCAGGATATTCAACATCAATCGTAAAATGCTGCGTAATGCCTAGATAAGCCATATCAAAATGTGCGCCATACGATCGTTGTTCTATACAATACAAGGTATTTCTTTACCAATCATTATCATTCCCTCGCTGTCCTTTGCTAGGTTTATTCGCTCAGCAATCGTGTCAATCATAGCCTAAACTCCTTCTTACGTTAAGAAATTCCTGCTTGGCCCTGGTTCTGAGTTCTCGCCGCAAAACCAAAGCTTCTCGGTAGTAGTCCAAACCTTTAGCGAGCTTGCCATTCCCTATTGCCATATAGCTCTGCTCTCTCTGACATCTATATCCCACGGATCAATGCCAGTGATCAACATCCAACTACCGCATTTTTCAGCTAACCCCACATGTCTTCTCACCCTCTAATTGAACCCAAATCCTTTGGCATGCTCTAACGCAATATCGAACCTCTCCTTCAAAATCTCCCTACTCGAGTAATTCGGCAGTAATAAATTTTGAAAGCACGTATAGCTACTCGGTAAATGTTCATCTGTAGAACCATTCCTCATGATTCTCAGGTGAAAGTTCCTCATGCCGCCCATCGGAACCCTGTCTGATGCCGTCGTAAACTCCAATAGCTTTTTCTTCTTTTCCAAATCGTATTCTTTGACCACCGACCAAAAGTTTTGGATGACACGATCCCCAGGCTCATAGCCAATGTATTGGGTACCGCGCTGCATTTCAAGGATGTCAATTTCTTGGACACCTTCAACTAGAGACTGGAGAGTGTCGGCATCAAAAAGGGACAGAGAACGGGGGTCGAGGCAGGCAAAAAACCCTTTTTTGAAGGCTTCGAATTGAGGTTGGATAGATATATTGGTTAGCCAATTGATATAATCACTGACATAGCTGTTCCGGTTTTCATTGGTGACAAGGGGTGCTTCCGTCTCGCTGAAATCCTCAAGATCTTCGCCCAGATTAACATCGGAGAACTTGGGCCATTGATTTGAGGTTCCCATTTCACGGCTTACTGCTTTTCCAAATTGAAATTGGCTAAATTCGTATGTGCGGCAGAAAATATCCTCGACGGCTCCTTTACTTTCGTCCCATTCGAGTAGATCTGTCAGACCCTTAGCAAGCTCGGGCCATCCATCCGAGATGTGGTGAAGCTCAGTGATGCTCTCTCCCTGCAATTTTCTATAAAATGCTTTGGGAAAGGTAATTGGTAGAGTCATGCCATTGTAGACTGCCAAAGACATTATCGTTCCAATCAGCTCGAATTTCCATAATGGCTCTGGCGATCCTGGTTGGAACCAAGTCATTTTTGTTGTGCCATCAATTGTAAAAAACTCCATAGTCGGGATTGATCGCTTCTGTCATGGCTATCCGAAAGAATTCTTGCTGAACTCCACCCATATCCACACCTGCCTCTCCATGATCTTCACCTAGTGTTACCTTTAACGGCCGCATCAATTCACGCTCTTCTCTTCGCCAGAGTACGTCGAAAGCGTCTGAAAGTAGGTTTTCCCGGCTAACTGTAATGGACATGTATCTTGAAGTGGCTGTATGAAGACATTGTCGAAGTTTACGTCGGTTGTCTTCATTGGAGATAAGTCCTTCATGCGTACGAACGAGGGTATACATGGCCTTTGCTTCTTCAAAAGATTGATTCATTCGTGAGTAGTTGATGGCTCGGAAGTAGCTGACGAGCGTGGATGGGTTGAACAAATAAGGGTAGTCGAGCAAATGCACGGTCCTTTTGTTTGCCTGGAAAGAGAGCCATTCAAGGGGCATAGCAATACTATCCAGACGATCCGAAAAATATTCGGTTCGGAAATGTATGTCTCCTAGTAAGAGGGATTTCCTATTCCTGTCTGTTTCTTGATTAGCTCAACTTCAAGCATATGTTGAGGAATTATCATACATATTGCCGCGATAGTTTCTAAAGCGCCCCCAAATGACCCATCGGAAGGAACTTCTGCTTTACCATCCCAATCTTGTAACATCACTGTTCGTGCCCAATCAAGTATCAAGGTAGGCATTCTCTTCTCGTGTAGATCTCGTTCAGCATCGGAAAATTTGAGAAGAGGCGGTGTATCAACATCGAGGTATTTGAAGGTGCCGAGAATGATTTCCAAGACACCTTCTTGCTCCTTTTCATCTTCTTTGATATCTTTTTGAAGCTGGATCAATTCAGAAAACCTGCGCCTTGTGGAAACAGCAGAAAAGACTCGACGGGCCAATCTTAATGCTAATTCATCTGTAAATGCATCATCATATTGAAGACACAATCGAGCCGATTCCGAGGTAGATGATTCCCTACCGGGCAAAGAAATTCCATATGATCGTATGCGAGACATGTTTGCTAGTTGTCTTGGGTCCTTCAACAGGGGTGCCGCAGCAACAAGGGCATGAAAACATATATTTATTAGTCGCGCGGCATCATTCTTTGATATTGGTTGGTCTGGGTCTGACTTATCACTATGAGACTGCTTCGCCCATTCTAGTTGCTTTGGGGGCTGGAAAAGAGTTCCAGTGGCAATCCATAGGCTATCAAATACAATAGACGGTGCAATTCGAGTCATACGTAACATGCAGTACCAGATAGTCTGTGTGTCATAGATTTCTCCGTTTTCGTTGGTGAAAGACTTTATCAGAGATTCCGGTCTACTCAGAACAGAATACAAGCTCTGGTCAACGAATTGACGCCATTGTTTTTTCAGCCATCTTGGATAATCCTTTTTCCTGTGATTCCTTCGATGTAAAGGAACCTTGTATACGGGATGCCTCTTCAAATGATCCTCTATGAGATCAGGATATAATTGGTGCTTCTCATAAGTGTTATCATTCACCACAATGTCACAAATCAGATTGATCACCTCAATGGGTAGTGATGAAAGGGACTGCGGTGGCTTTTCATCTGGCAAACACGATCCAGGCTTATGAATTTCAGCCACGGAGTTTTCAGTTGCCTTGTCAATCTTTACATCAGTTTTGAGGTTTGACTCAGGTTCTGTCGTCATAGGAAGCTTTATGGTGGCACCCACTAGGGGAGTTGTCGGCGAAGAACTATCTGTTTCGGGTAGATGGAGAACCGGGCTTGTTATCATAGTATGCCGTGTCGGTTTAGGTTTTGAATGTATAGGTTGACGGGTTAAAGGTGAATTGCTATCCGTATCAGTCACCCTTGGTGGGGCTGGAAGATTCAAAATTCCTTTAGAAATATGAGCATCATATGAATCCGTCCTCCTCCGAGACTTTGAGCTTGTAATATGTGCAGTTTCATTGTGCAATACTTTCGGACTTGGTTGAGTGCCAGTCTTGTTGTCACTGGGTATCGTAGAAGATGGCTTTGAACTTGTCTCCCTTCGTAGACTTGTATCTGCAATGCTACCGCAAGTAGATGACCCCTCGATGATATCCAAAGTGTCTAGAACACCTGAAGCTTTGGTGGGAACTCCGAGATGAGATGATGGTAAGGAGCTTGACTTGTCAGGTAATTCTGCCTCTATTCCGCTCGAACCTTCTAGCCTCCGTGCCGGAGTGTTGGCACCATCACTTGGCGTTGATTGAGCAAATGGTGACCAATGCGCATCTGTATCTAAGGGTTTATCATTTGGTTTTGTTAGTGCCTCCAAGTTTCTTGGTGTCAGCCATTCTACCATCTTGAAAGCTACCGTTCCAAACATATTTTGTATGAAAGACTTATGATCTGTTGTGGTATATTCCTCCAAGATAGTGGTTTTTGATTTCCTACTCTTGCCTAGGCCATCCTTGTTGTTTACTTCATTACCCTTGGAGTTCATACCATCGATGGTTGCCGCAGCTGAGCTGGTTCGTAATGAATCTGATCTAGGTCTCTCATTGTCTGTACTTGGGGACTTTCTCCCCAGAGCTTCTCCTTCATTGACTTGTAACTTTTTGGATCCAGATCCGCTTCTTCGCGCAGTAACCCTGACATGCTTGGTGAGTTGGATTGGAGAATCTGCCAGAGGATTGCGACAGAGACCTCGTTCGGGATTGTCCTGGCTGGCTAAGTGCACAGCGAGAATTCTTGCGCTTGTCGAATTATATGGCCTGATTGGACGACCAGCAGTAAGGGCAAGGCGTTTGCGACAGGTAAAACAAGTTGGAGTGTGACATATAGTAGCATCGCAACCAAATCTCAGTTGACGAATATATCTACAATATAGATTAGCCTCAAGTTCTCTTGCGCCACATGCATCAACAAACATTACCTTTCCACTATTAATTGAAAGTGGTGCCGCCTGCTTGTATTATGTATGACATATATTTGCTTTGGATCATCAATATCTATCGTAAGTCTGTTCAACTCATCCGGCGCATCATGTGGAAGGTATGGAAAAGGAGCAGCCGCACACAAGGCCTTGAGGATATCATCTTCGCCGCTGAAGCTGCTTCGTTCTTCTTGCACTCTTGAAGTATCTCGAGTCATGACATTTGGGGGGGGTAAGCAAAAGAGAGTTTCTTTTGAAAGAATTTCGCAACGTATCACGGTTGAAACAAACAAAAATGCAAACAAATAATATGAATATTTCTCTTCTTTTCTCTTTTTTCTTTCTTTCTTATTAATTTTGTTAGATTTGTTTCAAGTCGTAATATTGGAACTGTTGACAAATGTCGCGTTATGTACAGCCCTTTTACCCTTGGGAAGATGATAAATAAGTCGGGTAACCTTGGAATTACTAGGTAGGTAACTGTAGGTAGGTAGGGTTGGGCAGAAAAAAAGCGGTAAGGAAATTAATTAAAGGCGACGGGCGGCAAGAATATACAGTAAGAATGATTCATTCCCATTCCTGGAGATATCTACCTAGGTAGGTAGATAGTAGTAGGTAAGGTTAGTAGGAAGATTAGGTAAGCAGTTAGGTAAGCAGGCAGGTAAGCAGGCAGGTAAACAAGTACCTCCAGCTGCTGGGTAGGTAGTAGGTACAGTATTTGTGCTTGAGTACTACCTAGGCAGGTACCTAGTAGGTATGGAAGATTCACTCAATGTACAAGTAGGTACGTAATAATTATTACCGTAGGGTGACTTGTTTATTAATGTTTTAATGCCGGTATGAGGTTTGAGGTATGAGGTATGAGGGAGGTATGAGGTATGAGATATGACGCAGTATCGATATCGATATCTCTGATTATTATTAATCAATTATTACTCACTCACTCACTACCTAGGTAACTCACTCACTCACTTCATTTACTCACTCATACTCACTCACTCACGCTCACATTCACTCACACTTATACTCACTCACACCACACTCACACCACACTCACACTCACTCATATCAGCTATCAATTTTGAATTTTATTTGCACGGCCGCACTTTTATCTCTCAGATATCCAGATATCCAGATATCCATACTAGTACTACCTCTATTGCCCAGGTGAGGGAAAGGAAAGATAAGAGCAACCAACCCCACCACGATGATTGATTAAGAAGAAGATTTTCATCTATAAAAAACAGGAAAACTCTTTTATACTTGATGCATTTGCATAGTGCCCACTAGGTATCTCCAGGGCTATTTATATATGGATTGATTGGGTATCCATGGATTGACTCATTTATTATTCGTTATTCATGAGGAAGCATCTATGTAAATAGCAATTAGTCCCTCCTACCTGATGTTTCTTCATTCAGCTTCCACTCTAGGTTATCTTTCCTCTTTTGTATGGTTTATATGGTCCACGGATATATATGATTTGTAGTTGTATATGATTTATATAATTTATATGATTTATATGATTTATATAATTTATATAATTTATATAATTTATTTGATTTATTTGATTTATTTGATTTATATGATTTATGTAATTTATGTAATTTATATAATTTATATAATTTATATAATTTATATGATTTATATGATTTATATGATTTATATGATTTATATGATTTATATGATTTATATGATTTATATAATTTATTTGATTTATATGATTTATATAATTTATATAATTTATGTAATTTATATAATTTATGTAATTTATATAATTTATGTAATTTATATAATTTATATAATTTACATAATTTACATAATTTACATAATTTATATAATTTATATAATTTATATAATTTATACGGTTTATATGATTTATATAATTTATTACCTATGCAAGTAATAATACAGTAGTAGCCGTAACATAACCATATACTACGTACCTGCGCCTGTGTATATCCCTTCCTACCAATAAGTACGTACCTAAGGGCTTTTGCCGGAAACCCCGAGATCGAAAAACCCGAAAAATAAAACAAGCGGGGTGGAAATTATTCTACGCCTTATCAATCAATTTAATCAATTTATCGCTTCAACCTTTTCTTTTATTTCCTACCTTCCTTCCTACCTCCCTCCCCCTCTCCCTCCCTCTATCTATAAAGAGGAATAATCTCTCGCAACAAATTCATTTCCACGCAAAAGATTTCTTCATCTGATTTCACGGTTGAGAGGTTAAGATGTCTTCTATTACTCCCAGCAGAAGTGCTGCCTCGGCTCCTTCTGCTCAAGCAGATATCAATGCTTCCCATCCCTATACTTGCAATACTTGTCAAGTGGCGTTCAGAAATAGCGATTTACAACGAGGACATATGCGCAGTGACTGGCAGTATGTTTCTCGACTCTTTTCTAAATTCATATACTGACATTCCATCTAGTCGGTACAACTTGAAACGTCGTGTGACATCTCTACCACCAATCTCTTCCGAAGTTTTCACCGAGAAAGTCTTGCAAGCCCAGGCTTCTTCTACAGCCGCAGCTTCGAAAGCCGCATACGAAAAGGCCTGCACGATCTGTACCAAAACTTACTTCAGTGAAAATGCCTATCAAAACCATTTGAGCAGTCAGAAACATAAGGCAAGGGTGGCGATGGTCGGTGATGGACACATGGATGATGCAAGCTCAGTGATGAGCTCAACATTTTCATTGGGAGAACCTATAAAGGCAAACGGAACAGCAGATGAAGACACCGATGCGCAAGTCGAAGAAGTTTCAAAGGGTATCAAGAAGACCAACCTTGCCGAAGCTTCGGCGGATGCCGAGCTTCGGCGGCTACGATGAGGATGCACTCGTGAGGTTTCTACAAGCCGAGCTTATTCTGTAACGAGGATTCAGCGGATACATCTGCTAATGCTACACATATGGAACGCATCCACGGCATGTACATTCCCGAGAAGGAATATCTGGTTGATCTCGAAGGTTTAATCGCTTTCCTCCACGAGAAGATCTATGAAGATCATGAATGTTTAGGCTGTGGAAAACTCAAGCAATCAATCTTTGGTCTTCAAACTCATATGAGAGATAAACGCCACTGCAGAATCCGTTACGCCACCGAGGATGAACAAATAGAGATCGGCGAATACTATGACTTTAGAAGCACATATTCTGACGAGGAAGATGAATCAGATTCGGAAGATGCATTGCCAGGAAAGCAAAAGAGTGGTGGTGTTAAACTTGGAGCGAAGCGTCCAACCACGATTGATGCGGAAGGAGACGAAGAAATGGAGAACGGTGATGGATGGGAAACGGATAGCTCTGAATCTTCTTTGGACTCCGCAGACCTTACCGCAGTACCACTTGATGAAAGAACCCACCAGTATGAGAAACTTCATCAACATCCTCATCACTCTCATACAGATCCTCGATCACATCACAGCAAGGACGGATGGCACTCACATGCTCATAAGCATAACCATGCTGCATTTTACTCTGATTATGAACTTCACTTACCTTCTGGTCGTACCGCTGGACATCGATCATTACAAAAATATTACCGTCAAAATTTGGTCAATCATCCATCACCAGAGGAGAGGCAACGCCGCGCAATTGAGGCTGCTGAGAATTCCGACTCTGATGTAGAACAAGATGAACGTGTTGTTCGTCGTAATGAGAGAGAACGTGGAAGAGCTCTGATGAGCCGTGCAAATGGAGGTCTTGGTATGGCTGGTGTCACCGCTGAGAAAAGAAAAGAAGTCAAGGCGGCGGAGAAAAGATCTAGAAAGGTGGAGACCAATGAGCGTCGTAAATTTGAATGGAGAAACAATAAGCAGAACAACTCACAAAAACACTTCAGAGTAAGTTGTCATCAACCAAACTTTTTTGGCATGGCTCCACTAACATTGCATAGGATCCATTGTTACAATGATTTTTTTCCGTTGTGTTTCGTGGCATTTCTGGTGGCATTTTCTCGGTTCATCCAAGACTCTTTAGATATCCATATCTCACGGTTTTCATGAGTATCATCGGTGGGTAGGGAAAGAGTGGCATTCGCATTCATTTTGGCGTTTTAAAGGAATCCAATACTTCCAAGTTCTTGATGATTGATGTCCTCCACATGAATATAGATAGAGTCAACAATACAAATACACATTTACCGTTGTTCCTGGCTTTACACGCTAATCCAATCAGATGTGATACTTTTGCACAGCTTCGAAGCAAAAGCCAATTGAGCCCATGTAGCCAATCAAATTCTATAGTTAAATTCCTATCATCTACCCGTATTGGATTATCCAGAGATTAACCACGTTGCCGTTTGACCAATTACTGTGAAGATTGGGATTAAATGGATGGTGATATAGTTCTTGTCCATCCATGGATGGTTTGTATTGAGCTTGTTTTGAATCTAATAATATAATATGTACTGTGCGTATAATCATATGATATGTATCCCAATATATGTACGATGTATATCTTCATCTGCAGCGCAGTCAGTCATCTCAAGATCTTGCTTGACCTTGACTCTCACTAACCCCCCCTTTGCTGTATTTCTATATGTATGTAATCCATCTAACGGAGTACATCTCATCTCACATCTCTTCTGAACACTCTTCATCATCCCTAGGTAATAGGTACCCTTCATATCCATACCCATACCATACCCATACACATACCCATACCCATATCCATATCCAAATCCATATCCATATCCATATCCATATCCATATCCTTCTTTCTTTCTTTCTTCCTTTCTTTACTTTCCTCATTTGTCCCTTGATCCCTTCTCCCTCCCTCATTGATCGATTCCATTGCGGAGCACCGAGAATTAAACTATCGGGATCCGGAATGGGTGTTCAAATGATCCCTGTTAGCGAAATATTCTCTAATACCCAAGAAGGAACAAATTCAGAGCTGCAAACCCCTTTAGATTCATTTCCACTCTCTCTCCCTCCCTCTCTCTCTCTCTCTCCCTGACCATTGCGATCTTTACTTTTACCTTTTTCTTGTATTTTGTACTTTCTCGCGGGAGTATTCGTATTGTGGGAACATATTATTCAAGTATTACTTGAATTAGAATAAAAACAAAGAGATAACCACCAGGATAAATAAGAACATATTCCACCTCTCTTCCTAATGCCATAGCAACATACGCATACGCATACACAGACACAGACACATCGACACACACCTTATGCAAGTATCGGCGCGCAAATATTCTCGACATGACCGAACAAATGAGTACCCCTAATTCCAATGCTGACCTCTCAGTAAATGGAGGCAAGAATTCTGCACCAAAAGACAAGAACTGTCCATTCTGCCATCAAGCATTCACTTCATCCTCCCTTGGTCGTCACCTCGACTTATACATAAAGGAGAAGAATCCCAAGGCCGCAGATGGTATACATATCGTGGATGAGATCAGGAAGCTTCGTGGAGGTATTACTCGGCGGCAGCCACGTAATTCGTCATCGAGAAGGGAAGATTCGACTCCTGCAGGGACACCTGGAGGATCGGAAAGGAGAAGTCCTAACAATGATTCGGATATGACAGGGAGTGACTCTCCAAGCTTAAGAAGAGATGATGGCGCCGCTATGAATATTATGTGTATGTCTAGAGGGATACCAGGCCAAATTCCAGGTGGTCGGAGACCTAACTTTGTTCTAAATGGTGGTACGTGGGAATCCACAGGGGTCATGAATCATATACCTCAAGCTCGAAATGGTGAAACTCCTAGAAGTTGGGATGGCGATGAATCTAGAGATGGGTCCAGAAGATTGGACGGCAGAAACAGATCTGTCAGTAAACAAATGCTTGCGAAAACAACATTTGAGCAGAAACAAAAGATGATGGAAGCTTTGGATAATGCAAAGGCGGCAGAACTGGCCTTGAGGGAATTTTTAGGCGGTGTTCGAGCGGCCAAGTAAGTTCCTACCAACCACAAAATTTGAATTCATATCTAATCTGGAATCGCGCAGGCAACGAATAGAAGGTCCTAATATTTTTGATTACGATCCTTTCAGCTTGGATTTCCCAGCTCTTACCCTCCACTGTCTACCACCGCCACCAACCCTCTACGCGTCTACTCCTATTCCGAATTCTGCATCGTGGTCCATCCTTCCACCAGATGAACTTCAATTTCAAGCATTACGGAAACACTTTTCCTCGGAGTTTCACCGCTACCGAATCTCGCTGTCCATCGCTACCACAGCCCCACAAGATGATCTATCATACCCTCCACAGGAAAATTTTAGCGGTCTTGAGAATATGAATGCTCTACACCAACAAGCAGAAGCAGATGCTCAAAGTATGGAGGCTAGGATTTCAGAGCACCTACACTCAATGTTCGGACACTGGAACTCATTACCTCCAAACAAGAGAACTGAACTTTGGACTCTCGAATTGGCTCGTAACATCGGCAGGAAATCTGAGGAGATAACCAAGTTGAAGAAAGAGAAAGAACTTCTGCAACAAGAAACCGCCCACTCAAAATTACAAGTTGAAGAATTAAGTCGATTGCAACAACCAAGGGAGTTCAGGATACAGCCACCTTCACCGTTACCTGTCGATTCACGCCTGATGGCCGAATTGGGTAAAATGGGAACCACATATAAAAGCGTTGGCCTACAACTCATGGATCGAAGTGTACATCTTGATACCGCCGTGGAACGAGCGATTGGCCGCTGGAAAGGTGTTGTTAAGCAAGCTCGAGGTGCTTCTAGCCAGTCTGGAATGACTGCACAAAAGCCACTTGAAAGTAACGTCAACGAAGGCTTACCTCCATCCAACCCAGCCCAACTCAATACATCGATAACAAGTCAACCATTGCAAGAGGATGCACAAGATATTGGAAGTGATCAAGATGCAGATGGCGACGCAGATATGGAGGAAGATGATACATTTGTTGACATGACGGATGTTAATGCTAGTGTTCAACGAGCACCTGAAGCACCAATGTCCAACGCTACAAATTTCCGATTGGCAAATGGAGGAATTAATATGCAAGGTGTTAATGCTGGCGGTAATACAAGAGCAAACGTAATGGAGGGTATGGAGAATCAAACCCACGTACAGGGATATGTGAGGATCGGAGCTTGACGAATGAATGCGTTGAGCAAAGGTCGACAAGATTCGTCAACTTGTAGACCAACTTGAACCACGAAGCAAAACACAAAAATAATCTGATACAGTGCAGCGCCATTTTTCACATACACAAGCGAACAGAAATTAGGAGTTTATGCCAGCATTTACAAGGAGTTTTTGTATCATCGCCCTCTTGCGATCAGCGAAAAGTTTCACTGTCTCTTGTGCAACTTGAGAGAAAGTAAATATTGATTCAATCAAAGCTTAATCGATCTTGAGAAAGTTTGGTGGAAGGGATATTCTAGGGATATTCTCAAAAGAGGTTTCGAGTGATAGAGATGTGGATGGAAGAGGGGAAATGGGATGGGAGTTTAGGGGAGGTGACATTTTGAAATCAACTATGTATACTATCCTTTTAGGCAATCATAAATATAAATGCCGAAGAGTTTAGGATATTTTTTTGGATTGTTTTTGATTGTTGGTAGGTGATTGTGATTGTGATTGTGATTGTGATTGTTTTTGGGTTATAGGGATGGGTGGTGTATGAATGAATAGTATGGTACGGGAATCAAGTTTACTTGAACAGGTTCCGCAAAACTAGCAGGTGAAAGCCTCTAATATTCCATTCATCCATCCATCCATCCATCCCCTCCCTCCCACTTTCATACTCAAGATTGGTCGGTCTACAGAGTGAAATACTACTCTGCTCTGCTCTGCTCTACTCTAAATAACTTACATCTATTTATTTATCTATTTATCTATTTATCTGTTTATTTATTTATTTATTTATTTATTTATTTATTTATTTATTTATTTATTTATTTATTTATTCTGCCGGGATTATAACTCATAAATCGTACATGTGCAAGTGTATGTGTATGTGTATCTGCAAGTGCAAGTGCAAGTGCAAGTGCAAGTGCAAGTGCAAGTTGCATTCAAGCAAAAGAAAAAAAGGGAGGGCGGAGGAGCGAGAAGAGGGGCGCAAGATAAATGGTTTGGTAGATAGATCATATCTTAGATTTTAGCAATGTGATTTTAGCAATGTAAATCGGGATATTCTTTATTGGCCCGGGTGATTAATGGGGTATCTTTTGGGGGGGGGGTTGAAGGAAAGGGATGGAGGGGCGGATTTCGGTTGCGTTTGAATGGTTGGGTTGGGTTGGGTTGGGTTTGGGTTGGTTGGGAGGATTTTTTGGGTTTGTGTGCGTGAGAGTGAGTGAGACAGAGAGAGAGAGAGAGAGAGAGAGAGAGAGTGTGTGTGTGTGTGTGTGTGTGTGTTTATGGTGGAGATGCATTCATTATGTTGATATTATATTGATGTTGGTTTTTTAAATTTCCGTTTGAATTTGGCTGGGCTGGGCTCGGCGGGGCTGTGTTGTATTTTTGGTTTTTGGTTTGTAGAGGGGTTCGCTGGGTGGGATGGGTTTGTGGGTTTGTGCGTTTGTGGGTTTGGGGTGGTGATGCGGGTGGTGGTGGTGGCAGGTGGCAGGTGGCAGGTGGCAGATATTAAGAACAAATATCTTTATAACAAGAGGAAGGAAGAAATCTCGAAAGAAAAAGGCCAAGGTAAGCTTCTAGATTCTCCCCTTCTACTGGAATTTGGTTTGGCCTGATCTGGGAATCTATAGTTTGGGGATTTACGATCTGCGGGAGGTCGGGAGGGCATCGAGGGATGTTTGTTTGGATGGCTGGATTCGCGGGGCTCGGCTCGGAATCGTGGTAAGATGTCGGGGTTCCATGTGTAGTTCTGGTTCCGGGGTTGCTTTGGGGGGTTTTGCGATGTGTGTGCCGGGGTACGGCGATGTGTGAGTATGTGTTTCTTTTTGCAAGGCGGATTTTCTATGCTGGATGATACGTGCGATTGAGTTGCTTTTCCTTTTTCTTCTTCTTCTTCTTCTTCTTCTTCTTCTTCTTCTTCTTCTTCTTCTTCTTCTTCTTCTTCTTCTTCTTCTTCTTCTTTTTCTACTATATCAGGTTGAGGGATTCTAATGGAGGCTGTATATCGGTAAGCTGTCATTACCTATCCCTACAGTAACATACCCTTAACTTTCATTCTCATTTGATCATCGCGCAGGACTAGGATTGGTCGGCATTTATGTTTTGATTGTTTCCCACGATCATTTCGATAACCTACATACATTCTGTACTGCAAGTTCCGAAAATGCAAAGTACCGCGACGGCACTTATTGCTCAGAGACCAACATCACATCATAGATACCACTGTTAAAGCGTTGGATAGTTCTGATGTATCTCTGGATTCTGGTTGGGGTGCAATGATGTTGTAACTACAGCCTTACTTTCAACCTTACCCTCAACCTCACCCTCAATCCCAAACCCTGAATTTGAGTTTGAAGCCTGATCTTGCGACGAGGGAACAGGTAGGTTGTGGTCTTAGTGCGATAGATGAGAATGGGAAGATGGAGATGCGGTCGCGGGATGTAGGTGAAGGTGAGGGTGAATTGGAGGTCAATATCTGGTACCGCTCTCTGTCTTGTAGGAGGAATCGAGGTTGTTGAGTTGTCTGGGGTGTGGAGGGGTTGGGTTTAAGCTTGTAAGGTGAGTCAGTGTGGGGACGACGGAGTAAGTATTTTTTTAATTGGGGGCGAAGGTGGAGATGGGGGGTTAGGCTTGGGTTTGGTTGAGGTTGGAGGGAAGATGGTGAGTATGGAAATAGCATCTTGGTTGGAGGTGTAGGAGGAGAGGAGAGGGACAGATAGGATGAGAGATTGAAGCTATTATGGAAAAATTGTGTTGCAGCACCTCTCTGCTGGTTTCTTTTGTCTTCCCTGCATACCGTATCTGATCAAGGGGTTTAAGGATGCTCATCATAAGTGTAGGGATCGTGGGAATTATGGGATGGTGGTAGTTGTTGTGAATTTTTCTTTTCCATCTTTTGTGCTTTGAATTTGAGGTTGGATTTAATTTGATTGGTAGGAGGAACATAGTCAGACGAGAGAGGTAGGAGGGGGAAGATATTATGGTGGAATTTAAGCAGAGATGAGGCGAGAAAGGGAAATAAGATGTGAGATGGAAACTTTTTTCATATGGATAGATGCTGGCTAATATGATTTCTCACCACTGTAATGGAAAGAAGTTGATCTACAGAATTACCTAATACTGTCAATACTGCATCTTTCGCGGGAGGTACTACTTTTGGTGAAACAGTGCAGGAGTAACGAGAAGACGATGATTTGGGATCGATTCGACGCATCCGCATATTCTCCTCATCCCCTCGAACCAATCACAACAAAATATATTCTCCCCAATCAAGCGGAAAAGAGAAAAGCAGAAAGGTTACTCCATACGGATTCAAACCGCATGATCAATTCAAATCAGACGTGCTGAATTTTACAACAATTTAATCTTCGAACATTAAGCAACGGTCCCCTTTGAGGGAATGTAAAAACCCAGTGCGAATATAAATAAGTCATCTGGACTTTGTTTGTTGGATAAAGATTAGGTTAGAGTTCTGCTTTACTCCCTCTAAGGAGTGTAAGCGAGGTTTTGTAGGGGTGGCTTTTTCGTGCGTTGTGAGAGGGGATTCACACTTCTCTTTTCTTGTTGGATATCTCCCAAGAGGATGGACATGATTTTCCGGATGACTTACAAGCAATTGCAATTTGGTTGACAGGGGCTTTGAAGTGCTTGATTTGTTTATTTTCATGGGATCTAATTTCTTCCCTTTTTATCCTCCCTTCTATTCCCCTCCCTAGCTGAGATATGTAAACACAAGTGTCGTCATATAGTAGTCATTCCATTCAGTGTTATTTGAAGATTCTCTCGGGTCTCAGGCTCCTTGATAAAACATCGAAAACAATCTGATAAAACCTTTTTCTTAACCCAACCTTTCTTCATCTCTACAATGCCGGACTTCGAGGTTTCCCGAAAGTGAAAGAGAGTCGGAAGATAGAAACGAATGGTGATACCAGCCAAGTGCAATATCGATAGTCAATTTGAAGAATGATTGCAAGGAATGACTATAGTCTTTCTGTCTTTTGAATAGCTTACACATATTTTGTATTTCCATCCGATCCAGTGATTCTACAAAGGAACATCAGGCTTGATTCCGCGAAGATCGAGGATGAGGCAAAAGAATCCTCGTACCGGAACAAGCGTTGAATCTCCTTACTCTCCTCTCATGCCACTTTGTTTTATCCACATTTCAATTCCTCCACTTGATATCATTCATCATTGTCTTATCTCTCACATACCTCAGCTGGACTATATTATTCGAGGTTGAACTTGTCTATACGTATATGCCTGCCTGTGATATCACACAAGTACACGAGATGGAGCACACAGATGAATTTAAGTTACGAAGTGAGAGTGGGGAATGCTGTTTTATAAATTTCTTGCCATATCCGTGTAAAAACAACTCTTAAGTCTTACAAAGTTCTCAAACAAACGATCCGAGAGTTCTACATCAAGGACTCCTATCAAACACAGCTTCCATTGTCATAAAAGTCTATAGTCATTGTAGGATTAAGCTAATATCGATCAATACATTAGAACAGAGTATCGTCTAATAATCGAGCATTATGTCGTTGGTGAAAATCAAATATCAATAGCAAAAATGTACGTTTTGACAGGGTTTTTTGTTCGGAATCAAGCAGTCAGCATTGAGTATTCATTCATTCATTCATTCATTCAGATGAAGACTTATCCAACAAGTATGAAAAGCCCTTGCATCAATGTTGCAACCTCCCAAGTGGTGCGAAGGAAGAAGAGAGAAGCAGCGAAGAGAAGTAGAAGACATTTTTATACTCGATAATAGCTCATGTAAACCCTTACTTACTAAGGGTACTACAAGAAAACTAGTGGCTCTTCCGTCACGTCAAGTATTGACACCGTATGACAGTGACTTTCAATAAGGAATTATTGTGGGAATGGCAGGTCCATGCAATAAGCAAGTGAGATGTCCGCGTGGGAAAAGCTTCATGGGATATGGTATGACATGACGTATTAGACAGTCATCAGAACCTTTCAGAGAGAAATCAATCTAACGCATCACCACATCTCAATATGCGTCATCCACAAACTAGAGAAATACCTTTGCTGTCAAATCTAACTCGCCTTGTTCATTTTCCTCGCCTCCTCTATTGACTTGAGTGTGATAAAGAGATACGATTTCGTTCCCCCTCCACCATCTACTCAACAGGATTCTCTGGCTTTGCAAAACCTGCCCCCGTGATGACCAATACCTGCCTTGGATGCCCAGATCGTTCCTCCTCCACCTTGAGCTTCGTCTCTGTCGACGAAGCGATGCGAAACTGTATCTACGAAGGAAAAGAGAACTTCCAAGATACTGTCTACAACTGAACTCAAAGCAGGAAGAGAATACAATTCTAATCCGAATTTCGCTTTCGCCATTCTCATGTCCCCTCTTCTATATACCGTTCTCGTCTCCCGTCGCGTTCTCGACTATCATGCATCTACCTCGAGCTGTACAGTATCAACTTTCTGGCGTTTATATAGAGGATATAGCCAAATCTTTTCTAGTACGTAACCGAAAAATGAAAAGGAATATATTGGGGTTTAGGGGTTTGATAGTGTTATTTGTACAAATATAAGTTAAGTCGCCTACCCTACTTCTCGCCACCCCCCTCATTTGGGCAGCATTTTATACCAAAAACGGACATTTTAACGTATGTTCAATAACTTCTACAAAAAATGTATATATATTCTTTTAAATTTTATTTTTAAGCTTTTTATATATAATTATCAATAGATTCTAAAAATCTTAAATTTTTTACAATT